>CABHPP010128102.1:0-47722 GCA_902168425.1 Peromyscus attwateri
AGGACTCCAGAATTAATGTTTTTCACTAATATTTTAATTTCAAAAGAGTAAGAGTGAATCGGTCTATACACAGGTATGGAGTCCTATGCAAAATGCTAGGGATGAAAGAAGATTGCTATAGGTTTAAGCACAGCCTAGCTAAGGAATGCCACAAAATAAATAAATAAAAGTATAGTTATCTCCCAGAAGTTAATCACAGTTCTATATAGATGGAAAAATGGAGGAATCTGGATTTGTTAGGGCTTTGGATGAAGCCTAGTTTTACCAACAGTACTTAGCAGCTACCAAGGATAACATGAGAGCTTCTAAAGGTTTATACTGTATTTTAGTGTTGTGACTGTTCCTCAATAAGTACCCTTAATATTTAGGTTAAAAATGAAATTGCATGGATGTAAAGTTTAGTAATCAACAAGCAAATATTTTAAAGTAAAGAGTTGAGAGTTCTGACATAGTGAGTGAATTTACAAATGAATTAAACATGCCTGCATAAGGAAAGTTGATAATAAACCCTTGGAATAGCACAAGGACTATTTGTTTGCCTTGATAGGCAAAAAATGTTTTTAAAAAACAAACTAAAGAAGAAAAGCCCAGTTGCTATAGCCAACAATATGACACACTGAATACTAAACAAAAGCTTAATATACCTAAAAATACCCTCCCCTTGAAGTCTAAACTATTTTTACAAGGATATTAGAGGCGTCCTCCCTGCTGTAATAACCTTGGTCTTTTATTTATGATATTATTGATTTGTGTCCTCTCCCTTTATTGTTGGGTCAGTTTTTCTGAGTGATGTGTAAATTTTGTTGGTTCTTTTTCAACTCACCCATTTTGGGCTTCACCAAATCCATCTGCTTTTGCCTCATTGATTTCTGCTCTTATCTCTATTATTTCCTTCCTCCCATCCATTTGAGTCCATTTTGCTTTTGCTTTCCTCGTCTTTTAATAAAGACGTTTAGGTCACTGGCTATAGACGTGTTACGTGTATCATTTGAATTCTTTTTCTTTGAACTACTTTTTTTCTTATATCCAATAAGTTTTAATAGGGGTGCGTATGTATGTTTTTTGTCATTTATTTCAAAACACTTCATTAAAACAAGAGATTTTATCTTTGACTCATTATTTAAATATATGTAAATTTCCATTAACATAGAGTCTCTAAAATGCCATATTACTTTGTCTTCTAGTATTTTGTGATAGAAAAAGTAATTCACAACATTTAAATCTTCCAAAACTAATATAGACCTAATTTGCAGCCAAGTATATTTTCTACCTTTAAATGCAAACTGAAATCTGAAAAGAGAATGTATTCCTAGTAGATGAATATGACATTTCAAAAGCCTAAATTATATGTGCAATTTATTAGTCTCTCCAGATCGTTAGAGTACACAATTTTTGTAATTGTATTATCTGGATGTTTGAGGTTGTTATTAATTTCATACTCCTGTACCATAATATGAACTTTTCCTTTTTTATTGGTTAATGCTTTTTCTTAAAAATGTCTTCAGGAACAGTTAATGTTATCAATATCTCTTCTATCTTTCTAATTCTTGTTTCTTGGTGTAGTATATATTAGCTATTAATTTTAACAGATGTCTGTGTATTTACATATAAATTATGACATTTATAAGCAAAAGCATAAAGCCTGTCCATCATAGGACTCGATCCTTTAGACCCACACTAGGTGACATGTTGCTTTGTGATAACTGAATTATTTTTATGTATGCAGGCTTCAAGCTTAACCTAGTGACATGAAAGAAGGAAATCCAAGATGGTCTCCAAAGCCCTAGGCTCTCAGGTATCCAAAGTCTCCAAGACTGAGAATTCAGAACTGACCCCCATAAGATCACAGCATTGGGCTTTCCCCAACATTCCAAGAATCAAGGGCTATTGTTTTACATCTAAAATGTAGACAAATGCCATATAAGCAAACTTTATTCTGTATCAAGTAGTTCCTACAAGCTCAAGTCATGAGTCATTCCCCATAAACCTAGGCATTAAACCCTTCACAATGATATTCTAACATCAACATATTCAGGGTCAAGGCCCAAGCAGCATTAGTTCAAGTCTGTTGACTCATGCATTAGACTGTCTTCTCAGGATCCATATGAGGCCTTCCCTCATTTAGAAAAGAAAAAAGAAAACCCACTGGACAAATTTCCAGGGTGAGACAATTGACTCATGCTTGAAGTTCATCCCAAAGATCTGGACTACAGGCTAGTACCCATACCCCAGGTTGAACACTTGGGTGACAGACACCATTTCCACCAATTTGCTAACTCAGTTGTGTGTCACCTGCTAGATGATTAGAAAAGTAAGCTGCCAGATGGCCCCATTCAAGTTTCTGGATTGGTCAACTTTTGAAGATGATTCCCTTATGAAACCAATCTGAATAGACTGAAATAGATGCCTACTTCTTCAAAGGAGAGGAAACCAAATACCACCACAAAGGGGAAGGAGGGAAAGAAGGATGGAGGGAGGGAGAGAAAGAGAGGGAAGGAAGGAGGGAGGGAGGGAGGGAGGGAGGGAGGGAGGGAGAGAATGAGACTGAAAATCCTGTAGGAGATTCCAAAGAAATGAAAATTCATGAACTGCCCCACAAGCAATTTGTTGTAACAACTTAGAAAAAACTTGGGTAAAGTACAGGAGAACAAAGACTATTTAAAATGAGAAAAAAATACTGCATAGAAAATTAGAAGTTCTATGAAGACAGATTATAGTAAAAGAGCCAAACACACTCTAGAGCTCTAGAACACAATGATCAGGCTACATAATGGGAAACATGGGAAGCATATAAATCCTACAGTAGGAGATGAAAAACCAGACAGGTGAGTCATAAACAACACATCTTTATATGACATGTGCTTTATGAATTCTATATCACATGTAATATCAGATATCAAACATATATATCATGGATTATACAAAAACCAAGCACATACATTATAATAAAAATATGTTCATTAATCAAATCGTAATTTAATTACTATAATTAAATTCTCAAACATCATAGCAAATACTACTTTGAAAACAGAAATAGTGAATAAAAACATACATCGAGAAGATCATCTATAAGCAGATTTCTCAGTATATGTGTTTCAGAGAAGAGAATGGAAGGAAATACTCCAAATGTTGAAAGGAAATCCAAACTAGCAGGGATCACAGAAGGAGGCTTGTAAGGACAAGGGGGAGAAGGAATCTCATATACTATTATGGGAATGTAAACTGGTGAAGCTAAAAGGAAAATAAGAGATTCCTCAAATAATTACCTATGTAACACAATACATGATCTGTCTAACCCAGGGCTGGACATTCTTGCCTATGAAGGTTCTCCTCACAACAGCTAAAAAAATAGAGTCTAGAAGTTCATCAACAGGAAAACAAGGAAAATGTAATACATAAAAATAATAGAATTTCCACTAGTTTAGTTTGGTCATCTCTGCAGGTTTCCCCATCATGAGCTATATTGCACTTGCTCATAGAATCCCTCTTCTGTCTCTTTGACTGGACTTCTGGAGTTCTGCCTGGTGTTTGGTTGTGGATCTCTGCATCTGCTTCCATCAGTCTTTGGAGAAAAGCTCTGTGATGACAGTTAGGGTGTTCACCGGTCTGATCACTGGGGTAAGCCAGTTCAGTTCAGACACCCTCTCCACTATTTCTAGTAGCCCAGACTGGGGTCACCCTTGGGGATTCCTGGCAGCTTCCCTAGCACCGGGTTTCTCTATCCCCATGATATCTCCCTCTATCATGGTATCTCTTTCATTGATTTCCCACTTCATCCCTGTTCCAGCTCAACCATCCCTTTCCCTTATGTTCTCATCCCCTATCCCCTACCCTCCATTGCCCATCCCTCATCCCCTGTTTACTCATAGAGATCTCATCTATTTCCCCTTCCCGGGGTCATCCATGCATCCCTCTTTGGGTTTTCCTTGTTAGCTAGCTTCTCTGGAGTTGTGAGTTGTATGGTTATCCCTTGCTTTACATCTAGTATCCACTCAATGTGGGTGAGTACATACCATTGTGCCTCCCCATGAGAGGCCCTTGCCTTCTTTTTGGGGGAAGTGGGGGGTAGGTTGGGAGGTGGAGGCTGGGGGAGCGAGAGGAGGGAAGAAAGGGATCTTTGATTGGTGTGTAAAATGAATGAAAATTTTTCTTAATTAAAAAAGTATAGAATTTTATTCAAACAAAAGGAAAATTATAATGGTGACATCTGTGAAAAGATGGATGGAGTTAATTATCTGAAGTGACATGACACAGATTTACAAAGATAAATAGTGTAAGTTTTCTCCCATATGAGGAACCTAGACGTAAGTGCATGTGTGTCATGAAAATGGAAAGGTGATCTTGAGAGGGTAAGAAGAGATTTTAAATCAGGAAGAAAGACTGGGACAGAGAAATTCAATATATTAACATGAGAGCACAAGGGAGAATAATTCAAGAGGAAGAAGAAGGCTAAAAAGGGGAGTTCAGTGGAAATGGGGGAGGGAGGTGAAGAGGGAGTAAATGAGAATGAAATGTAGTAATATATACATATATATGGGTGAAAATTCCATAACAAAAATCATTACCTTCTATGCTAACACAATAAAATATTGAAATGTAATAGCAAAATATCTTTTCTTTTCATTCTTAAAGGAAAGAGATTCAGAAAAGAACTTTGCTGAGATAGTTATAGGAATCGGTCACCCAGGAAGCACAAAAGCTAGTTCCTGAAGCAGAAACACAAATAACTAATAATGTGACTATATAAAAAATAAACACTGCAAAAATGATAATATATTCAAATAATATTCTGCTATCACATTAGTAGTACGCATGTCACTTTAACTCTAGTACAAAAGTTAAAATGGTAAAATATTTACTATAACTCTATCTGTAACAATTAGAAAAGGGCATGTCATTTACAAGGGATAAATTGTAGCATGAATAAAACAAAACAAACACAAGGAAAGCTGAAGTTTAAAAGTAAAATTATTTTTCTCTGCTGAGTAGTACTCCATTGTGTATATGTACCACATTTTATTTATCCATTCTTCAGTTGAAGGGCATCTAGGTTGTTTTCAGGTTCTGGCTATTACAAATAATGCTGCTATGAACATAGCTGAGCATGTGCCCTTGTGGTATGATTGAGCATTCCTTGGTTATATGCCCAAGAGTGGTATAGCTGGGTCTTGGGGGAGGTTGATTCCCAATTTTCTAAGAAAGCACTATATTGATTTCCAAAGTGGCTGTACAAGCTTGCATTCCCACCAAGAGTGGAGGAGAGTTCCCCTTGCTCCACATCCTCTCCAGCATAAGCTGTCTTCAGTGTTTTTGATCATAGCCATTCTGAAGGTCTCAGAGTCATTTTGATTTGCACTTCCCTGATGATTAGGGATGTTGAGCAATTCCTTAAATGTCTTTAGCCTTGCCCTGGAGAGATGGGAATGGGGGATGGGCTGGGAGGAGGGCAGGGGGGGTGTGGGAGGAGGGAGGACAGGGGAATCCATGGCTGATATGTAAAATTAAATTAAATTATAAAATAAACAATGTAGAATTGTTAAAATAAGTTGTTACTGTAAAATACTGTTTACAATGTGGATAAGAACAAACTCCTGTACATTACTGGTGTGAATATAAATTAGTTAAGGCACTGAAGAAAAGTGTGGTGGTTTCTAAATAATCTAAAGATAGAAATCACATATGATCAACAATTTCATTCTAACTCCTCCTCGTGAACAACGATGACTTGCTCAGTGTTATAAAATGGGCATGTTGGTGAGATTCCATCACAAGCTCCAACTTTTCCTGTGAGGTTCCCGATAAACCATGCTGTACAGAGCAACAGGCCTTCAAGGCCTTCTTTGCCACACCACATTTCACAGTGAGAATAAGGAAAGCAGTTGGCTCAAACCACAGCATATATCTGACTTTTGGGCCATGTGTTTTACTGTTTGCAAAGCATCCATTTCATTGATCCCTTTTAATGATCTCAAATTAAAGAGACTGTGTTATTGAATAATCTCACCCATTCAAAATGTCAAGGTTTGGTCAGAATGAGGAGGAAATTTTCTGAGAAAAGAGTTTTCTATTTTGCAAAGGGGACATTCAATTCTTAATTAATTCAACCATACTCTGTTTTCCTAGTATTCTCAGAAATATTTCTTATCTGAATAAAATAACTAAATAAATCATCACCATATAGTAACTATACCTTAGATACTAAATTATTTGTTTTTATCAAATTCTCAGAACTTTTATTTCATTTCTTTAAAAGCAAAAATTGAATGACTAATTACTGTAGTCTTAGAAATTCTGTAATCATGCAATAGCATGGAAATTATTCAGGAGTAAATGTTTAGGTCACATTTTTGTATTTGGAGTACTATATTAAAATCTAAATGTTGTTACACATAGAGTTCCATTTCCGGGGGGGTGAGGAACTATAGAAGTTCTAATTCCCACAACTTCCTATTGTGATTTTATTATGCAGTAGAATCTCTTTACAGAGGTCGTCAAGTCAAAGCGAGATCACTGATATCGAACTTTAGCCAGGATAAACAGAATCTTATGGAAGAGACTGTGAACATGGGGACTTACACAAAGGGAGAATACCACCTGAAGGTGACTGCAGGGTCGAGGGTGATACATTCACTTGGCAAGCCATGCCCCTCATAGCCAACAGATCAGTGGGTGCTGAGAAAGAATGTGTGGCATTTCTCCCTCACAGCCTCAAAAGAAAACTGCCCTGGCTGGACTTCCAAGCTTTGCCCCAGAGCCACTATGACAACAGGTTTCTAAAGCCATGCCTAGCAGACTGAGTAGAATAAAGACTCGGTTATTTTTCCATGAAAGGAAACATAGCTGCTAATACTTTTGTTTGTTCATTTGGTTGAAGTATTATGACATAAATGAATAGCTATGTCATGAAATAACAATGTTTCAAATTTTCAAAACATCCCAGTCACCATAGAAATGGCTTTATTTGTGATTATTAAGCTGTTTATATGCAAAATAGTCTGGTGAAAATGATACTGTTTCACAGAAAAAAAAAGTTAATACCTTAATTTCACCAAAACATTCCAGGTATTTTTAAATATAAAGTTATAAATTTTTGTTCATGGGCGATTCAGTTTTAGTCCATGCACCTGTAGATACTCTAAGGGGGATGAAGATAAAAGTTCTCCCAATGAGAAATGCACGGTTCTATAGCATTAAGCTAAAATCAATTCCAAGCTCACTTGCCCAGCACAAGGAAAATAAAGTATAAATAAGAGAGACTTGGTGAGGAACTGTTACAAGACTCTCAGCATGATCTTCAGAGAATGCCTCAAATAGAACCATTTCCTGGGTTTATTGATGTCATTGTTTTCTCTCCTTCTTCAGCCTGGAAATGAACATGAATAATTCAATTAATGCTACTCATGACTGCTGTGTGTTTTAAAATATTTTGCTGGCTCACAGAGTTTAACAACAGGGTCTATAGATAGGATGCCAGATCACCATCATCAGCAAGTGAACTAGAAAATAGGTTTTATGAAATCTAATCATTCTTCTACATTCAACTACCAGATTACTGTTCAGGGATCACATGCTATTTTAATAGCTCCTTCCACAAAACTCTCCTCTTGCTAATAGGTTATTAAATAGAGTGCTAATTTGACTGAAACAGTCTTTTAATCAAAAGGATAATCTAGATGAAAAGTATTCTTGACAGAGCTGTGGTATGAAACCTGTTTATATGTTTGCTTTAACAGGAACCTTTTTTTTTCTTGTTTAATTCCTGAAGTTTTCTTAGACAGATGTGTTTGTCCAATCTTAAGAAGAAGGAGCAGCTGCTCAAATTCAAAAATATAAACATGAGTAACCCAAAATAGCAAACACGAAAGTAGATGTCCCCACCTTGCATTCTGCCAAGCAGCTGGGCAGCCATGAGGCACACTAACTTGATCAGTGCCAATTAATTGCCATGTGAATTCAGGTCAGGGCTGAATATAGTACTGTAACATACACCATGCCAAGTCTAATCAAATACATCTCACAGAGTGTTTACAGACACTGGGTTTCATGGTTCAAATGACAACTCTCACAATACCTCACCGTAGAAAGGGAATATGTACTTTTCAGAAATATGAGAGAAAATTGCTTTGGCCCATGGCAGCCCAAGCGTGGGGGACTCACATCTCTTACTGATTACAACCCACAATTTGGATAAATAACAAAAGAAAAAGAAAGCAAATTGAATGGCTCCTGAACACACCACAGAAAAAACAAGTGACCAGTGAGTTTCCAGTTTTCTGCTCTCTCTTCTCCCCTTATCTTTGAGCCTTGGGTGAAGACCAGCTCCACACTGGGACACAGACAGCTAACATTCTAGTCAGGGGAGAGCAAAGAGAACATCACAAAAGCCAGGGTAGCTCAGAATATGTGGAGGAAAGCCTAGAGCGGACTGAAGAGAGAAGCTAGCCCTACTGAGTAAGCCTGTCAAGAAGCCCACATGTGTTAACTACACATGCTACGAGCAAGCACGGAGTGTCTGAGACCTGAAATGGCCTTTAAACAAGCCACAAGTTCCCAGCCCACTCACAAGAAGATCTCTTTTGTCCTTGTGGCTGAAAAACATGTGTGATTTAAAAACATGATATCTTTATTCATGGCTGGATCAAGGTCATATTTTGAAATTTTTGAGGAAACTCCACATTGATTCCAAAGCAACAGTACTAATATATTTCTATAGACTTATGCAGCAGGTTCACTTTCTACATCCTCATGAGCATGTGTGGTTTCTTTTCTTGATAATAAGCATTCTAAGGAAGAAACAATATAATCTCCATGTGGTTTTGGTTTGTATTTCCATGATGCATTAGAATATTGAATACTTTCAAATTACACTGAAATGCTAAAGTATCATTAAAATTTAAATTATATATATATATATATATATATATGGTTTTTTGAGACAGGGTTTATCTGTGTAGTTTTGGTGCCTGTCCTGGATCTCACTCTGTAGACCAGGCTGGTCTGGAACTCACAGTTACCCTCCTGGCTCTGCCTCCCGAGTGCTGGGATTAAAGGCATGCACCACCACTGCATAGCACTAAATAAAATTTTAAAAGGAAAAAAATAAACATGAATTTAAATGAAATGAAAAAAAATCACATAAATGATAAGTTTATTTCCAGACTATGTATAATCCATTTAATAATCCTTTTTTTTCTGAAATGGTGACATCTTTTTTTTTCTTTTGTTTTTTATTAAGAGATTTTCTATTCATTTTAACATACCAACCACAGATTCCCTTGTCCTCCTTCCTTCCACCTCCCAGCCCTCCCCCCCCAACCCATCCCTCATTCCCACCTCCTCCAAGGCAAGGTCTCTCATGGGGAGTCAGCAGAGCCTGGTACACTCAGTTGAGGCACATCCAAGCCCTTCCTCCCTGCACCAAGGCTATGCAAAGTGTCTCACCATAGGCACTAGGCTCCAAAAAGCCAGCTCATAGACTAGGGATGGGTTCCATTCCCACTGCCTGGGGGCCCCCTAAACAGTTCAAGCTAAACAACTGTCTTGCTTATCCAGAGGGCCTAGTCCAGTACCATGGGGACTCCTTAGCTATTGGTCCACAGTTCATGTGTTTCCACTAGTTTGGCTAGTTGTCTCTATACTTTTCCAATCATGGTCTCGATATCTCTTGCTCATATAATCCCTCTTTCCCTCATTGATTGCACTCCTGGAGCTCTGCTTGGGACCCAGCCATGGATCTCAGTATCTGCTTCCATCAGTCCCTGGATAAGGATTCTATGATGACAGTTAGGATATTCGGCCATCTGATCACCAGAGTAGGTAATCTCAGGTACCCTCTTGACCACTGCTAGTAGTCTATGGTGGAGTCATCATTGTGGATTCCTGGGAACCTCCCTAGCACTCTGCTTCTCCCTACCCTAATGGTGTCTTCATTTATCAAGGTATCTCTTTCCTTGTTCTCCCACTCTGTTCCCATTCCAGCTCAAACCTCCCACTCCCCTAGGCTCTCATTCCCCCATCACTTGTCCTCCATTACCCCCCCTCCAACTCAAGTTTGCTCATGTAGATCTCATCCACTTCTCCATCGTTGGGCGTTCCTTGTGTCTTTCCTAGGGTCCTCCTTACTAGCTAGCCTCCCTGGAACTGTGGGTTGCAGCCTGGTTATCCTTTGCTTTACATCTAGGATCCACTTAATGAGTGAGTACATACTATATTTGTCCTTCTGAGTCTGGGTTACCTCACTCAGGATGATATTTTCTAGTTCCATCCATTTACCTGCAAACCTCATAATGTCATTGTTTTTCTCTGCTGAGTGGTACTCCATTGTGCATATGTACCACATTTTCTTTATCCATTCTTCAGTTGAGGGGCATCTAGGTTGTTTCCAGGTTCTGGCTATTACAAATAATGCTGCTATGAACATAGTTGAACATATGTCCTTGTGGTATGATTGAGCATTCCTTGGGTATATGCCCAAAAGTGGTGTAGATGGTTCTTGAGGAATATTGATTCCCAATTTTCTGAGAAACCACCAGAAATTGAAGAAGATATCAGAAAATGGAAAGATCTCCCATGTTCATGGATAGGTAGGATTAACATAGTAAAAATGGAAATCTTACCAAAAGCAATCTACAGATTCAATGTAATCCCCATCAAAATCCCAACACAGTTCTTTACATACCTGGAAAGAATAATACTCAACCTCATATGGAAAAACAAAAAACCCAGGATAGCTAAAAGAATTCTGTACAATAAAGTAACCTCTGGAGGCATCACAATCCCTGACTTCAAGCTCTACTATAGAGCTACAGTAATAAAAACAGCTTGATACTGGCATAAAAACCGACATGTGGACCAATGGAATCGAATTGAAGACCCTGACATTAATCCGCACACCTATGAACATATCATTTTTGACAAAGAAGCCAAAAGTGTTCAATGGAAAAAAAGGAAGCATCTTCAACAAATGGTGCTGACATAACTGGATGTCAACATGTAGAAGACTGCAAATAGATCCATATCTGCCACTGTGCACAAAACTTAAGTCCAAGTTGATCAAAGACCTCAACATAAATCCAGTTACTCTGAACCTGATAGAAGAGAAAGTAGGAAGTAGTTTTGAACACATTGGCACTGGAGATCACTTCCTAAATATAACACCAGTAGCACAGACACTGAGAGCAACAATTAATAAATGGGACCTCTTGAAACTGAGAAGCTTTCATAGGGCAAAGGGCATGGTCAATAAGACAAAACAGCTGTCTACAGAATGGTGACATCCTTAATAAGACGAAATATAGTTTTACCTAGAGAGATGCTCAACAAAAGTAAAATTATGCCTGGTACTGGAAACCTAATCAGCTCCTCAGGGCTAATGAAATCATGGATCTTGGAGAAGAACCTATAACTACTAATATTCTAAATCAGCATAATTCCTAACTACACATCAAATATGTATCCTTATACCGACAGAGACGAAGATAAGGGGGGTATATAATAACAATTTCAGAAACAGGCAATGAGCTTGACAGAGAGCAAGGAGCAATAGATGGGAGGATTTGGAGGGAGGAAATGGAATGGAGAATTGATATTACACATTTTCCCAAAAATAAAGTCTAAAACGTATTTAAATAATTTCACACAATATGAATTTGTGTTAAATTAATAAGTCATATTTGAGAAACTCACCTAAAGAAATTCAATAAGTATTTATAAATCTTTTAAAATTTATTAGACTTTCAGGTATCCTGGAAAAATGAAAACTGTGGAATCAGCCTATGGAAGTTAGTAAACTTGGCCAGCAATGTTTAGGTAAGTACTTTCCCCAAATACATATCACTGTTTTATGAAATGGAATCCTACTTAATGAGCTTTGCCTACTGTCAACCTGGAAAACTAATAAGGAATGAGACAAATACAAAGAAGCATTGTGCTCCCCACCTGAAGACATGTTTGGCCAGGGCTGGCATACCTTTAATACAAGTAGTAGGCAGAGAGTGACATTCATGCAGCATCCTTACCACAATGCAAGCTTATAGACAAAGTTCTTGTTAAAATCTTGTAAATTTGAAATCCTTTCCTACAGAAACAGCAACAGAAGCAGGGCCTAAAAGCCTAATTTTCTCTTTAAAATAAGTCGTCTTGATGTGTATTTGGCAGAATGATAAAGACGACTTAGCTAATTAGTGTATAAGTGTAAAACCTGACAACATGGTTCTAAATGAAAGAGGCACACCACTATTTGTCCTGAAACAAAAACCTCAAAAATCTGTGAAAGCATATTCCTCCCCCTCTATGTTGAGGAATGTCCAATCTCACATACTCTATTTATATAACGAGAATAAGATACAAAGTGCTGGTCGACTACTGCTCTTTCAAAAGTAAAGTATTTTTCATAAAATAAAGAGATAATGTAGGGAGACAGAGAGTAATTTGAAGTGGAAATGGGTTAATTATCCATTATAATCATTAACTATTATGATCATTACATGATAACATAAATATGAATATTTATAAACTGAGATAGTTTTGCATATAAGTGGAGAACTAAAGGTTCTATTCAGAATAAAACTGAAACATATTTGGATATTCACAAGTAGCTCTCCTGAGTACTTACAGGATTTTTGTTGAGGTCTCAGTCAACTGCAATATCAGTACATGCATATCAAATACAGATTCTATTAGCAAAGGTTTGAGAGCTTACAATACATTTTAGCTATTCATTAAATCATAATATACAAACAGAATTTGCCAAATTCACAAAGCATAAGCAACTTTGAGAGTGAATGAACCTTGAGGCTGACACTTACATACAAAGAGTATTAACTGTTCCTAAGTTCTTATGTGGTCCCATCCAGAAATACAGTCCTAGCTATATACCCAATTATTCACAAGGGACACATTTGTTTAGCTATGGCAAAATAGGTCTAAGAGTATCTCCTCTGCCTTCTGGTTACAGTGTTGCTTAATATAATTATTGACAATTCATAGAAATACATATAATTATAAAGATCATTTGTGCTAATGGATGATCTACTATTGCAATAGAAAATACACATTTTTATTTAATTATATCTCATTTTACATTTGATTTGTATGCATTTATTATATACACTAATGTATACTATACCTATTTAATCTTTGATGATGATGATTGGTAGTTAGATGGTTGGATACCTATGCTGGCATGACACAGTCATCCTTTTTGTTCAATATCCTAGTGAAAATCTCTTCTCGTATTACATGGTAGATTCAATTTTGACTTACTTTAATAAAGTAAGGCATTTTTTTGAACACTCGCTTGCTGTATGAACTTGCAGGTATCTCTGGAATTCTCTTAACTCTTTTGTCTATGAGTCACACTCATATCTCTGAATATCAAATATGTATATATTCTGGTATAAATTCTGTTTTATATGCTTCATAGATATTTTCTTCTACTGCTAGATGCATCTTTTTTTTCTAAGTAATGTTCCCTGATAAAGTCAAATATTTTAATGTTTTTAAGTTTTATTTACTTAGTGTGTGTTTGTACACACAGGTCACAGTGTGCGAGTAAAAGTCAGAACACAGCATGAGTGAGTCAGAGTACATCCTGTCCTTTTTCCATGTGGACCCTGAGATCGAGCCCAGGTCTTTATGCTTGGTGGCCAGCATCTTATATCACTAGTCTATCTTGCTAATCCAAAGATAAGTATCAAAAATTAAATTATCCCTTTTTATTATAATTAATACCTGTGTCTTCCCATGTCAAAAAATACTACCTACTAAAACTTGGTGAAAGTGTTTCATATAATAATTTATTCCAATTTTTATTTACACTCTATTATATAGCTACAATGCCAATATTAAGTTATTTATTCTGTCTAATATATAATATGGTGTACATTAACACCTATAGATATATATTCATATATATATACATACATACATACACACACACATACATGCATATATGTTTTCTGGGCCTTTAGTTCATTATTGAATTGTTTTGAAAGTGTCTCTGGAAATCACTACAGTTCTTATATATCTGAATGTACTTTTAGATTCTTTACTATGTTTGTTTCTCTTTTCTCTATCTTTCAGTCATATTCTACTGAACTGATTATTGAAGTTTTAAGTGAATCATAGGAATGGTAGTATAATCTTTCAATACATTTCTGACTCAAAATTATTTTGTTATTATGCAATTTTAGCATTTTCATATAAATATCAGAATAATCTTGATAATTTCTACATAGCTCCTCCCCAAGATTGTACCAAGTCTAAAAATCTACTTGAAGATATTTTATAAGTAAATAATACTGAGTTTTCCAACACACAAATATAGTATTTACACTGATTTAAGTTTAAACATATTTCCACTTAAACACAATCATCATTAATATTTCAATAGAGAAATGGCAAATAATATAATAAAGTTAAACTCACATGCTTTATATTTCTGGATGCCATTTTAAATATTTTTAATAAATGTTACCTTTCACTTAATCAGTGAAAATAAAAATAACTTTTGCATGTTGATGCCTTATTCTGCAGCATTGCTCATAAACTCATTTACTAGTTAGGTTTTTCATCCTATAGATTTTAAAAAGACTCATGTACATAATAATGACTTTAATAATTCTAATTCTTGTTTTCTAAACAATCCTTGTGATTTTTTATCATTTCTTACATTGTACCAGCCGTTTAATTTTCAGTTGAAAACCCCATCCAGTGCATTTAGTGGGAAGCATTCTGAGATTACTCTATGTGGGCTTCTTTATTTTGAAATGTAGTTGCCAATTGTTAGATAATGTTTAAATCTTTTGAGAACATGATGACAAATTTTATTTCATTTTGTGAAGCCTTGTCAATTGTTTCTTTTAGACTTATTCAAATAGTCATTTATTTTTCCTTTACTATGCTAATGTGTATTGTAAATTGAAATAGTCAGGGAGGAATCTAGGTAAGAAAGCTAGGAAAGAATGCCATGGGTTACCTCTCTACCTATCACCAGATTCTTTATTCTTTACACATCCAATAATATTGAGGGACTATTAATCCTTTTTTAGCAGATTGCCCATCTATGTCATCCTGAACACTGACCCCTCATGGTGTTTGTTAGGATGATAATAAAATCAATTGTTCATCAAGATAACTTTATATTAACTCAGACAAAAAAGCTTAATTTACGAAGGTGCAACTACCATCTCAGACTAACAGATAACAACCTAGTAACTCCTTAAAGGTACACAAATGTATTCAAATATAAAGAAAGTTTAGTTTTTTCATGCAAAAAGCTAATACAATAGCAATAAAAGATACCAAAAATTTTCCAAAATACTATTTTTTACTTTTATCGAACACGTTATATTTTTGTTGAAAATGTAGTCTTCTACATTAAGGATATAACATTCTTAAG
This sequence comes from Peromyscus attwateri, assembly GCA_902168425.1. NCBI lineage: Eukaryota > Metazoa > Chordata > Mammalia > Rodentia > Cricetidae > Peromyscus > Peromyscus attwateri. The sequence goes on from CABHPP010128102.1 coordinate 15,401, forward strand.
ACAATACTTAGAACTAACAAGTGTACACACAATTTGTGTTAATTCTACAGTGTTATTCAACATGAAATATGACATCATCATTAAATCTCAGCAAATATCCATTTTCTCCTTAATCTAGGCTCAAGTAGAATAATAATTTCTTCCAAAAATCTAAGTTAGTCTAAAAATAAGAGTTTCATAATAAAATAAATTACTTTTATTTCAGTTAGTAAGAAGTTTGTTGCAAGACATTAGTTGCTTGGCAGAAATATTGACTTTGTTAGTTTTATATTGACTTTAAATAGAATAGCATAAACATTTGGCCGTGAGAATCATCAATCTGTTTTCCATCTATCTGTCAGCTAATTTACTAGCTCAGCTACTGTATAATTGAAAGGAATGACTGTGGTTTAGAGACTGTCCAGTGTGGAAATCTCTGAATGCTTAAGCACTTGGTCAGGAAGGAACCTCACAGAAAGAGAAAGGTATTAAGAAATTATATGTAAAATGAATAAAAAAAATGTAAGGAAAAAGAAAGTAGGTCGGCACTCAGATAGGAGCTAATATGGGTTCCTAGGAAATGAGCTTCTCCTTTGACCCTTAAATTTATGTTTGATAAAGGGGTGCTATTTATTAGGCTTGTTTAAAGAAATAGTTCTCTATTCTCACGGTGTATCAGAGAAATTTCACTTCTATTGTTTCTTCTCTTTTCATTTTCCTGAAGATACGTACTGTCTGATAGTTTTGTCTTCTATATACCACAGAGATATATACAAAAAAGTTCCCCTTTTATATTTTAGTTTTAAAGAGTTATTAGGAATAATTTTAATATTCTCTTTCAAAACCCCAAAATACGTTTCTCCATTTTGCACTTTATAACTTGACAAGTATAGAAAAGTTTACACTCTCTAATCGTGTCTTACCCTTACCTAATACTAGCAATCAGACTAATCTTTACTGGGAAAGAGACCAAAGGAAAAGGAGGTGACACTGACTGTTAGTGATGATTAGAGAAGCCCAGCGTGCGTCAAGTCAGCACACCTTCCCCCTGCCCAACTGGGCCCGCCAGCTCCTGTCTATGCTGTCTCCTTGATTTTTTAAATGGTTCAATGTCAAGAAAATAAAGGTTTACCAGGTTAAACATTGTCTCCTTTAAAAAAAAAAATTCTGGAATACTGATGAAGCACATCTTTGTGTATGTCTGTGAGGTTGTGTCCAGAGATAATTAACAAAAAGGGAGAATATTGCTCTGAATATGGGTGGCTCCATCCCACAAGGCTGTGTTGAAAAACTAAACAAAATGGTAAAAGTGAGAAGGTCAGGTGAATACCAACCCTTCTCTAATTCCTGACTCACCAAAGTGTGAGCAAACAGCTTCCGGACACCACAGACAGATGTTTCTCCCTCCATCATGCCGTCCTTGCCATGACGCCCTGCATATCTGAAGCCCTAAGCCAAAATGAGTCCTTTCTCACTTTAGTTGCTCCTTGTCAAATCTTAGTATTGAGACAAGTAACTAAAACACCTATGTATGTTATCATTTTTCTTCTCTGAATGTAGTCTAACTTACGGCTGTTGTCCCTAAATATTTATATCACAATTCTTAATCATGTTAGTATTGTTTAGAAATAAAGGAAGGGGGATTTGAAAAAAAAAAAAAGAAATCATGATACAAAAGGAAAGGTGAAAATACATTCAAGCATGCATTATCAGAAATTCAGTAAATCAAAAACATGTGGAACATCTGTCCACATGCTGACAATACATCTTGGGAAAAAAAAAGCAGTCTGCAGAAATTGCTGGTCAGGAAAATATACACTAAAATAACTTCACCTCTATGAATACAGTGACAGAACATCTGTGTTGACTGAAGGAAATGTACAACTGGTATAAAAGATTCCCCTCAAATCCCAAAGGAAGCTTATTTTCCTAATAGATTGGCTCAAAAGACAGAAGACTTCCTTTTAGTGAGAAAAACAGATATTTAAGATTATGCTTTGTTAAACACCAGTTTGACATTCTTAACATAATTTAAGAATTGTGATATAAACATTTAGGGACAACAGCCGTAAGTTAGACTACATTCAGAGCAGAAAAATGATAACATACATGGGTGTTTTAGTTACTTGTCTCAATACTAAGATTTGACAAGGAGCAACTAAAGTGAGGAAGGACTCCTTTTGGCTTAGGGCTAAAGATATGCCGATATCTCTTAGCTGAATGGTTAAGGAATGTGTGATCTTGCCATGTTCCAAGGCTTTCAATAAGAAAGGGACAATAACCTTGCAACAATAACCTGGCGGGTAGTAAAGAATACTTAGAGGAATAATTACAAGTCAGGAAGAGGGTGTGGGTATGTGGCTTCTCTCAAACTTATTGCCTAAGTGAATCATACAAACTAACAAAAAAGGCTGCAAAAAGTCACATTATATCAAGCTTCCACTTTCTAGAAATACTCATTTCCCTAACATTTGTATACAAACACACAAACTTACATATTTTGAAAATTAATGTTACATGTAATCATTTATGCATTTACTGAGCTTGTACCTGTGTGAGTGTGTTTGTGTGTGTGTGTGTGTGTGTGTGTGTGTGTGTGTGTGTGTGTGTGTGAACATCTGTTCTATGGTTAACATGTGGAAGTCAGAGGACTACATCCCAACATGTGGGCTCCATAAATTGCACTTGTGTCTTCAGATTTAATGCTATGTACATTTATCATGTGAGCCATCTTGAGGCACTAAGATTTTCAGGTTTTGTTGGATATTAATTTTGAATAAAAAATTGCATTTTTATATACATACACACATATATATGTATATATAGAGAGATGCATTTAAGCTTGGTATAATGTAGCTGGAAGTTTTCTTTTGTCCCAGTAGGCCGGGGTCAGGACGAATCTCTCCCAATCGAATCCCCCAAGTAAACACCCAGAGGCTTATATAATTATAACTGCTTGACCATTAGCTCAGGCTTATTATTGAATAGCTCTTACACTTAAACTAACCCATAATTCTTATTTATGTTTAGCCATGTAGCTTGGTACCTTGTCTCAGTTCTGCCTTGTCATCTTGTTTCCTCTGTGTCTGGCTGGCAACTCCTGACTCAGTCCTTCCTCTTCCCAGAATTCTCCTTGTCTGCGCACACCATCTATACTTCCTGTCTGGCTACTGGCCAATCAGTGTTTTATTAAACAAGTGTACAAGGGTATTATCCTACAGCATTTGCCCTTTTCTGTCTAATCAAAAAGGAAGGTTTTAACTTTAACATAGTAAAAATTACATATAATAGAACAGTTATCAAGCAAGAATTACAGTTACAATATCTAGTCTATTTGTATTTGGCAAATTTAAAGAAAATTATCTATCTTGTATTTGTGAGTCTAAGGTTTCATATCTAACTTATTTTTTATCATAACCAAGGAAAATTATAATTATCCAACTCTTTTGAGATTATACACTAACAGAAATGAGGGAAGAGGAACGGAGGATACAAATTTAGTGTTTCTTTGAGTTAGTAATCTAAATAAAAACAAAAGACAGCAACTTCCATTTCTTCTGCCTTATAAGCTGAGGTTTAATTACTGCCTGGTATTTAATTATGGTAATTATTTAATTACAATACATTGACATGAGAATAGATAAACCATATTGAATGAAGGCATCATTAAAGAATAAAGGAAAATTTGTCATTTTCCAACACTTTCATTTAAACCTGAATATCTGTTGTAAATCAGCATTGCTTTGCATGAAAAAGTAATAGAGCCCAAACAGTCTGTCAGTAAGTGTGTATTAATTACCTGCATCTGTTCTAGTTTTATTCAACTGGTGAAGAGATTACAGGTGAATATAAGCTCCTTGTGAATTTTTTCATTCTTCAACGGTCCTATCAGCTTCTTGGATGTATGTAATTTAAAATAAATTTCTCAAGTGTTACTGTGAAATAAAAATAAAGCCAACACAAGTAACAACTCATTCAGTACATGTCATTTTGAGGGAATATTTGAGCTTGCATATCAAAAAATGATTCATTCTTTAAGGGGAAAAGCTCATTAAAATATTAACATATTATATTCTTGTTTCTGTTTGCAGAATTAGAATTTTTGTTTTCTTGATATATATGTTTAAATATATACTCTTAACCACAAGACTAGGTGTATTTCTCTACTCATCTCTAGAATTTATTCTGTTTCTTTTCCTCACACATTTTCACATGTACTCTTTTTTTCTGTGTGTGTTTTCATTATTTATTTTCAACTAAATCTCACTGGAATGTGGGTAAATACACTGGAGCTTTAAGCCTCCCATGGCTTCCTCAGTTTAGAATAAGAATATTTCTTGTAGAAAAAGAGTAGTGAATGCAAGGAAACAACAGATTTCAAGAAAGACAACAAAAAACTTTATTAGAAAAGTAAGTTAATGAGTCTAGAGAGAGAAAGACGTATAATGGAGAAGAAATAAGTTACCTGATAATTTTTTCTAATAAATGAAAAGAAAAAAAGACTTATAAATTTGGAAATTCTACTTACACCTATAGCAAATAAATATTTAAAAAGTCTGAAAGATGATCCTAAACCTTAGGTTATTTTCTCAAATACATTCCTCATGAAAGCTACATTACATGTTCAAAATAAAAGAGAACATTAATATATTAACACACCTGATCTGTATACAAAGATCACTTTAATTGGTCACCGTGAGACTTTTAAAATATTTGAAAATTACTTTTCTAGGTACTGAAAAATTAGAAGTTTCTATTTTTACTAATCCATTTATTTTCTGTTAAATTTTTCTGCTTTATTCAGAATATTTTAATTACTCAGAAACATTTTCAAATACATGAGACATTGTGAAAGGATGCTATCTTTTATGCTTCAATTAGAAACAAGCCTGAAAAAAAAATATAACTAATGCCAGTTAAGCTAGCACTTGAGTGATACTAAATTCTCAGTAATAATACAAAACTGTTCTTAATACGCATACAGAGGAAACAGAGTCAGTTCCCCACCTCTGTTATTTCAAGGAAATTTAATTAAATTGGGTATCAAGTCTTCTTGCTACCACTGACTCATTTCTAATTAACACACTTGTACCCGAAGGGGGAAAAAAAAATCAAAGAAACACTGTGGTTGAGTTCATCTTCTCATTAGAAGGATTATTTGCTTCAAACTAAGTCAAGGGTTATATTCTTTAATATCCAAAGGGAAAAATACTATCAAAATGATTCAGTATGAGGGATTCAAATTGCAATTTAGAAATGAATGCACGGGATGACTCATAAAACAAATGGGAAAGTATTACAATGAACTTCTGGGCAGAAACTGATGAGTGTAGGGCTATTCTTTTCTCTTTCAAATTTGGTAGCAAATAGTGGTAGAAGACACTGTCTTCTGTTGTAGATTAAAAGAAAGGAGTTTGAGATTATATAAAATACATGCTGAAGAAAAACACCATTTACTTTTAGTATTTATAAATTTCACCATTTGTGAAGTATAAATCAATAAATTTAAATTTAAATGTAAAGAAATGAAAAGTTATAAGCTAGCCAGTCCACCGTATTATTAACAAGATGCTAAGTAGGTAAAATCAAAGTGGAACAATATTTATAAGTATTTATAAGTGAAGGAAAACAAGTGTTTAAGCCCATATGATGTGCCAAGATTAAAACCATGTGGATATCCATGTAATTTACAGAACACTGCAAGGCTGACACTTGTTGGGAGTTTTATAAGTACTATAGCATTAGACTATGTTTAACTTCATTGGTCATCAAGTGCTTGCCAAAATGAATGGACTATTTGTCTCTAAGTGATTTTTTTTTCCCATGCAAATTCTTCCACTTTTACAGACTAGTGATTCCGTGATCCTAAGTGAAGAAAGCTTTGCACAGTACATTATTTAGAATGGGAATTTCCATTTACCATTCGGATGTGTTTATATTACCCATTTTTCTGGCAAAATATACGTTATGAGAACAGATAATAGCCTATTTCCCATGATTGCAATTACAAAGTGTTTTAAAATATTGAAGAACAGCTAGGTGTTTGTCCCGTGCCTTTCCAGCACTGTAAAATAGCACTAAAAATGTCATAAAATTTTCTGAACAGTGCTACAAGAGGTGGGGAAATAAAACTAAGAATAAATAAAACGGTCATATTAGCCAGATATACTTGCAGAGTGTTAATTTCTGCAAGAGATAAAGAAACTACGAAAAAGTAAACACCGAAAACCTGCCAATCAATACAAGGAAGAGTGAACTGAATGGATATTCCTCAAAGGAAGAAACACAGTGAACAGTAAATACTTCAGAGAAGTGCTCAGCATGTTCAGCCTCAAAGGAAATACAAGTTAAAAGTTTTTTTGAGATTTCATTTCATCCAAGCCATAATGGCTATTATCAAAACAACAAATGATAATAAATGTTTGAAAGGATCAAGAGTTGACAGGAGTAAGGGCGGTGGTGGCGCACGCCTTTAATCCCGGACTTGGGAGGCAGAGCCAGGTGGATCTCTGTGAGTTCAAAGCCAGCCTGGTCTACAGAGCGAGATCCAGGACAGGCACCAAAACTACACTGAGAAACCCTGTCTTGAAAAAACAAAAAAAAAAAAAAAAAAAAAAAAAGAGTTGTCAGGAGTATAGACTGGTAAAGCCACTATAGAAATAATTCTGGGAGTTTCATATACATGCACACATACATACATATATATGTATAATTTTTTATTAAAAAAGGATTTTCTTTCCGTTTACATACCAATCCCTGTTTCCATTCCCTCCTCTTATCCTGATCTCCCCACCTACCCCCATCTCACCCCCATCCCCTCCTCATAGAGAGTAAGGCCTCCCTTAGGTAGTCAACACAGGCTGTTATACCACTTTGGGGCTGGACCTAGTCCCTCCCTCCTGCATCAAGGCAGAGAAAGGCATGTGGTCTAAAAAGTAAGTTTTTGTACCCAGGGTAAGTCCTGGTCCCATTGCCAGGGAACCCACAAAGACATACAACTTTCACCCACATTCAGAGAGCCTAGTCCAGTCCCGCAGCCAAGCACTTGGCCAAGATCCTGGAGTTCAGTTAAAGAGACAGAGGAAGGATTATAAGAGAGAGGGGTCAGAATCATGATGGGAAAAACCACAGAAATAGCTGACCCAAGCTAATGGGAGCTCATGGACTCTGGACTAACAGCTGGGAGTTTCTTAAAATGCTAGTAGTTAGAACTACCTTATGGTTCAGCTGTGCTGTTCCTGGCATATATACAAAATACTCTGTATCCCACCAAACACACACTTGTACATCTCTGTGCAATGCTGCTCTATTCACAATAACAAGAAAATGAAATCAGCCCAGATGTTCATCAAGAAGAGTGGAAAATGAAAATACGGTACACACACACACACACACACACACACACACACACACATACACACACACACACACACACACACACACACACACACACACACACACACACTGGAATTTTATTCATCTGTGGAAAAAAGGAAAAAAAAACCCTGAAATTATCAGAAAAATAGATATATTTGGAAATCATAAATATAAGGTATTTTAGATTAAGAAAGTCCAACATTGCATCTTCCTTCTCAAATGAAGACTCTATCACTTACTTTTCATGTATATATCTATGTTAGTGCATGTATAGGTAAAGAAACTAGAAATGGAACCATGAGAGAGGAAAAAGATGTTGAGGAAGAGGAGAAGGTTAATAGATGACATATGATTTGAAACAGAAAGGAAAATACTGGGGATGGAAGAATAAGGAGTAGGATTGATGTATGGGGAAAAGAGTAAATTAGGAGAATAAATAAAATGAAAAAATGAAAATGTCATAATGAAGGGTACTATTTTGTATATTAAGGAACAAAAGATACAAAAAATGTAAGCCATCATAATAAAAGATCTTGTGTTAAACTAGTTTTACTAAGTTTTTAAGTCCCAGTTTTCCTTACCTTAGAAATGAAATATGTTTGCTTGTCAATTACGGGTCCTTCCAATCACCTCTACTATTTATTACCATTAAATATATGGGAACTATTGCAAAATGTGTGAGACTTAGCTGCTTCATCTGAACTAATGCAAAAATAATAATAATGATAGTATATCAAGATATATATCTTTAAAGTCATTGCTAATAATGAAAGCATATTAAATATTACAAAATACTATATTCTTTCTCAAGTATCAGCGTTTAGAGAACCTCAAAGATAATATTCAAATTGAAATGTTGAAAAATTCTGTGATAAATCTACTCATGTTTATCCTTGTAGCATTATTTGTCAATATGACACAATTGTACATTTACAATGTAGAATTATTGAATAAGTAAGTTTATTCAAAAATACATATCTTAAAAAAATACATATCTTGGAACTACTACAGGAAATATTATATAGATGAATAAAATATCAGATGTTTTGAGGGTTATTAAAGAGATAGGATTGTGGGATGTATGTATACAAAGTATTCCTAAGAGAAATCAGAGGTCCAATAACAGCAAAGCTGATTTCCCTAAAATTTTTCAATCCCCTGTGGATTCTAGAATCTGGAATTTCATGTTCTTAAGGAAAAAAAGAAACTAAAATAGAATTTAGTAATGAATGCATAGGCTAAGATACCACTATGTGAGAAACCAAATCCCTAATACCTTCACATCTACAGTTACTTCTGTACAATATAAAGGTTTTGAAATATGCACTGGCCATGCCATGTAATAAAGAACTGTGATTCCAAAATCAAGAAATAAAGCCCAGTTTTCTTATCATTGGAGCATAAATTTGAACCCAAATAGAATAAAAAATCTGAGGGACATAAATGTAACAGAAATACAAAAGGGATGTTTGTGATGATATGTATAAGGTTAAGATGGGTGTTGCAGAATTATTATGTACACTCTAAAGATGTATCCCTGTCTAAGGCATCTTCTGAATTGTTTAGTAAGGAGCTGAATGGCCAATAGCTAGGCAGGAGAGAATAGGGAGAACTTTTGGGGAGAGAGGACTCTGGGTAGAAGAGAGGCAGAGACACCAGTGAGACACTGAAGAAGACAGGTATACAGTGCAGAGGAGAGGTAACTGAGTCGTGTGGCAGAAGGTAGATTAATATAAATGAGTTAGGTTAAGTTATAGAGCTAATTGGGAAAAAGCCTAAGCTAAGGCCCAGCTTTCATAATTAATAATAAGTCTCTGTGTCATTATTTGTGAGCTGGCAATCCTGACGAGACAGTACAACTACAGATGCAAGACAAGAGAGTGATAATTGTATGTGATTAACACATATGCAGTAATGTTTTTCATACCTTGGAAGAAAATACAGGATGTATGCCAGATGGAAGCATGAGGAATAGCAGTACACATAAAAAAAATAGTTTATTTGTTAACTATAGTAACAAAATTAAGAGAGGTTATCAACATTCAGTGAAAAATCAAAGTGATTAAAATAGGTTGTAACAGAATCATATTACTACTTAGGACAATATAAGATTTTGTTTATAAATCTGTTTAGAACATTTTGTGAAGCATTTATATGAAACATAACACAATATCCCAGATCAGCAATTCATACTTAAACTTGTTCTAAACTGGAAATGTGCATACAAAATTATTTATATAAAAAGGTTCGTGGTAGTTTTAGTCAACATAATGCATAGCTCGAAAGACCTGTTATCTACCAACACAGTAGGCAAAGAAGCTGGATAGATGCAGAAATGATGCCTGTTACTGGAACAGAAAGAAAAAAAAAAAGAATTGCTGAAGCTGAATATGCTGTATATGGCCCAACAAACATTCATTTGATAACAATACTCCAAGTTCCTGGTAAGATATATTCAAGCTGATATTTTTTATAAGTCACAGTGGTGATTATGTCTGGTGTGTATGACTGGAAAAAAATAGACTAAGAAAACTGCAAAAGTCATGGAGTCTGTAAATCTCTACAACTATGAATGTGGTAATGAGGCTATAGAGATATTCAAAAGTGTTGGTTTTGATATAAATTGTAATTCACAATGAATAATGCAACGATTAAGGAGGAGAAAATAAGGATATCAACATTTCAAAATGAAACTCAAGTATAACTTTGTCAGAGTGCTACATCTAGAATGATCTTTATCTGAATGATGAAGCCAGAACAAAGCTTTAAAAAGACCCTGGAAGGCAGTCATGAATCAATTCAGTCATTACTCATTACACACACACACACACACACACATATATATATATATATTTGCTGAGCACTATTTGAGGTTTGAGTGTATAGTCATTGAAATAATGGATAAAAACAAGACCAAAACCTAGCAATGCAAACTCCAAATTCTGCATCTCTCTATCTGATGTCAAAGCATTCTTCAGATCTCCCACCCCTTCCAGCTTGGCTTACTGCAACACACTTCTCTCTTTGGGGCTGGTCCCACATCCAGTCTATAGCTTTTTTTTTTTGTTGGGAGTCCCATGGCTATGGCATCTTCAACATCTTGGGTTCTCCAGTGCAATCTAGGGTTTACTTTCATAGTTTATTCCAATGACTTTTGCAGGCCTTCATATAGGGCCTCTCCTGCCATATGCCTTGCCTCAACAGCTTTCTTTAACTTCAGAGAAGATTCCACATCCCTTTCCTAGGTCCTTCTTTATTTGTTATTGATTTAAAATATTTTACACAATATATTTTTATTTTATTTTATTTAGATAACATTATTTTTTCATTTATTTTACGTGACTGCAGTCTTCCCTCCCCCCACCAGGGTAGTACATGTGGTTCCCACCAGTACCTCTGCCATGAAGCTAAGCTCTCACAGATCAAGGAGCTGTGCAGAGCCAGCTGCCAAAGCCACCACTTTAGTCCTAGCCACATCCACTTAGAAGTTTAAAGGATCATGTGGTCAGAAAAATATAGAGACAGATTCAGACAAAAAAAAAAAACCCTCTATATGGATTACAGTGCTAAAAGTACATGTAGACCTGGGAGAAAAAAAAAAAAAAAGAAGAATGGTAGAGACAGTCTTTAAAACAGAAATAGAGTAAGAAAAATATAATAAGCCACATAAAGATGGAAAATTTATAGAGACTGGATACTGCATGTTATTGTGTTATCTTTAAATTTTTGACTACTAATGATCAAATGATAACTGCGGAGAGACATTTGATTATTAATGCTGCTAGGTTAAACCAATTTTATATTTTATCTTAACTTCAAATTTTAAGTCAAAAGATGTTACTGTGGGAAAGAGGATCTGCTTTTTTTTTCCTTAGGAAATGAGAGGCTCTGGATTAAGAAAAATGTAGCTCTTTCAAGGAAGACCCCTTAAAAAAAAATCTCTGATGGCACCAGATGGCCCAGATAATCCAACATTTCAGAGCGCCTCTATGGTAGTTTCCTCTGAGTTATACATCCAGAACAGCTTCAAGACTGCTGGCTGAGATTACCCAGCCTCATGGAATACTCCATTCAGGACTTAACCATTAATCCTAAATTTTCTTAGGATCCCCCAAGGATTCACAGTGCCCCCAATCAACAGGAAGTAGTCTAGAGAACTACACCGACATTCTCAAAAATAAATTATGCAATTTGTCATTGTTTAGGGGGGTTGGTTATAAGTTAATATGGATAATGGTCAGGGAAAGAGCTAATCAAAGAAGATTAGATTCAGGGATCTTGTTCTGAAAAAGAAAGGGGGGATATATAAATGATAGGATAAAAGGGTAGATTATTGAATCCACTTTAATCCAAAAATAACTATTATCTTACATATTTAACATTAGTATGGATTTTGATTTATTAATAAAAATTCAAAGTTAATTTTGCTATACTGTCTGTATATTTCTATTCTTGTTTAGGGTATTATGTTTATACAGCTCATTTAAAAATGTAATATATATATATATATATATAATTAAGTAATATAGATTAATAGTCATCTATAATAGCAAACTTATCCCTTCAAGGTCATACAGAGATATATTTCAGATAGATAAGCAATCTTTAAACACTTCTAAGACCTACAGAACATAGCATTTAAAATGTTTTAAGAACTTAGACATTTCTCAACAGTGTGACACATCTGCTCCTGGCAGCACCAATCTACTTCAGAGAAGGTGCTGGGCATCAAAGAAACTCCATATGGAGTATACTTTCTTTGTGGCAAATTTAGCAACGTGGCAAAAAAAAACTGCCCTTGCTTAGACTGCTGACAGTATGCTCTCCAAATTGAACAAGCAGTATACAAAAGGAAGTGATTGCAGAACTTTGCCAACACAAGGTAGGACAGTCCTTCAAAAATCCTGCTTCACAAGAAAGTCTCTCAGATATGTTAGGTCTGTAGGCCAGAGATGGATGCACCAACATTACAGACAAACTCTGGTAGCTGTCCAGGTATCCTAATATCCCTGCTAGGGATATTTTATCCTTATGGAGTCTTTGATGGAGTTGAAGACTAGGTAGTTATAATTATAGTTATCCTTAGTTATGATAAAAGACAAATTAAGATATAAAACTTTGGACTCAGAAGATCAGAGAGATAGAATATTTTCTTTAATTTTTGCAAATGCAAATAGACATTGTAACTGTAATTTTTCCTTGATAACTGTTTTTGTTATATATAATTTTACTATGTTAATGTTAAAACCTTCCTTTTTCGTTAGACAAAAAGGGGCAAATGCTGTGGGTTATACTCACTGTTAATAATAATGCTGATTGGCTGATAGCTGGGCAGGAAGAGACTGAGTGAAAGAGCCAAACTAGGAGAATTCTGGGAAGAGAAAGGGCAGACTCAGAGTCACCAGCCAGACAGAGGAAGCAAGAAGAAACTGCCACATCGAGGAAAGGTACCAAGCCATGTGGCTAAACATAGAAAAGAATCATGTGTTAATTTAAGTGTAAGAGCTAGTCATTAATAAGCCTGAGCTATAGGGAAAGAGCATTTATAATTTATATTAAGCATCTGAGTGATTGACAGCAGCTGTAGGACACAGGAAAATGTCTGATTATACTGGGTGCATAACAGACTTTTCTAAAAATTAAAAATGTTATATACTAATATGCACAAACTCCACCCAGTCACACATTCTTAATACATATAATTAAAAATAAATTCCCTGTAGGTTGCACAACCTTCCAAAATGGCCCCGATATCTAAAGCCCAAGTGCTGGAACACTTGAGCCTATGGGCAAATGTTCCTTTCAGATTATGGGACGAGAACTGATCCTGGGGACTTATTATTTCACCTAACTTGTGAACTTAACAACTATGACTCCAGAAGGAGATGAAAGAAGAATTATTCTGTTAGTCTTCCAGGACTCAGACACTGAATAACATTATGTTTTTAATATTTGAAGGTGAAAAAATGAGCCCAAGTATTATAAAGCTAATAATGAAATCATTCTAAATACACAGAAATTAATTTAATATCAGTTGTATCGCTTTGTTATTTGATTGACAGATGCTTTTGAACAGCCCCCTAAAACAAAAAATTGCCCCAATGAACCTCATCTCTAATTCTTTTCTTTCTCTTTTTACCTCACCATAGCACAAAATCGTACTGAAAAAAAAATAACTTAATTGAACTCAAAGTAAATTTTTTACCAAAGCTTTAAAAGGTTAATTATCTTTTTTTACTATATAAAAATAGACAACTCTTAAAATATGGAAGTACATTTAAAATATGCTACTAAATTAAAGAGTAAAGTTCAAGACCACACAAATACTAGATTTCAATAAAGATCTTCTCGTGATGAATATAAGGAAAGGGAATTTTTAATTTGTCTGTGACCTAGTAATTTACATATTATGTTTGGTGCTCAGTGAATTTTGGAATTCACTTTTGGTAGAAACAGATAATGAGAATGTTTTCTCAGAAGACGATATACTAGCAACCATGTACATACTACCAGCACACTGTCAGGTCCAAAGGAAACTCAAAGGACAAATGACTAACTGTGGTGCACATTAGCATATCAAAGCATATGCTGGCCTCCAGGCCAATCTGTGTACCCAGTATTCTCAGATGAAACTCAGGGATAAGAAAGAGCCAAACCTTGTTTCTGAAAGAGATATAACACAGAAAGAGGTCACTTCTAAATGATGTTAAAAATGTGCAAATTTAAGAATTATCAAATCAGAGTCTTGGAAACAGTTGGCTAAAATTCGGGTATTCAGGGACATCTTGGCTTGCTGTGAATTCTTAAGATCATTATTGTACAGATGACTTTACCACTCAGAAGGAGATGAGACACTGAGCATATGAAACATGACAAACTTCCAAAGTGAGTGACATAATTGTGGGGAAAGAGCTGGTAAAGAGGCTGACAAGGAACAGTCCTGGCAGAGGAGTGAATAAGGAGTGATGAGAAACAAAATGTTTCAAAAGGAAGAAGCAAAGACGGACACACTTGCTTAAAGAAATTCAAGCTATGAGAGAAACGCATTTCACAGTCACCAGAGTGGCCAGCAAGAGCCTGGTGACATATTTGTAAGGAGTTGAAACCTGAATATCAAGTAATTTTGCAATGAGGAAAAAAAAGATTTCCTGCTATAAATTACTTTTAAGAAGCTAAACAAGAAATCAAAATTCAGCCTGGCATACAAAAAGCATGAAATAGTCAGGAACAGTGCAACCTAGGGCAAGAAAATAATAATAAAAAAAAAAACTCCAGTAGACCCCTGGGGCATAAATTAGGCATACATCAAATACTATCTTTCAATTTGTTTTGTATCAATGTCTCCTAAAATTGAAAATTAAGCATTGCTGAGCATGTGCAGTACTTGGAACTCTCACTTGCTACTGATGAGAGTGGGAATCCCTTCAGCTACTGTAGAAAATTCGAAGCATTGTATGTTATTTGGTATTTGTATTACTTTTTTCATGTATACACATGCTTTAAAGATTTTACTTTTACACACTAGTTATGAAATTTAAAGATCTAATAGATGCCTAGCTGCAATGTTAACCAATGTTGTTCCATTCCTGAGAGATCCATAGCAACAAGTTGAATTTCAAAATTCAGTTTTTGATTGCAAATGTGTGATGCTTAATCTTGAATTTCAGATTGACAAAACTGAGAGGGGAGTTAGATGCCAGGGGTTTGAAACACTCGCCCAGGACAGCCATGAGAAACAGGCAGAGCCAGCCCACTCTCTGCTTGACTTTATGGCAATGACAACATCTCCCCATGTGCACTCCTTTATAATGGATGATATCTCAGAAACCAAAAGACAAATCAAATATTCCCCAGCTTAAGTGCTTTTATAACAGCAATCAGAAACTTAAACAAAATTTTAAGCCAACTTCGATGATAATAGTTTGTCTAGGATATATAGGTTGTCATTTCTTGTGTGAAACATAATGACACAAAGGTCATTTGATAAAAAGAACTGACTATTTCTGATATTTATCAGTTCTATTATTTCAATTTTTATATTATATTATTAAGGCAAAATATGAATACATTACACACCATAGTATGCATTTTTTTGCATCACTATAACAGCTATATTTGTACTCACAGCTCTTTTTCATGGTCAGTTGAAGCCATGTCTTGCTGGCTGTTGATCTATGGGCACCAAATGGAACACACTGAGTACAAATACTTATCATCTCCATCCAGAGAACAAGGAGAACCAGAGGCTTACCAGGATCCCACAGGCTCCTTCAAATACCAAACCTTAATGAACCAAAGTCCTATTTCCAGGTCATACATGTTGAAGATTCCAGGTCCAGTTAATGTTGTCCCAGGAGCCAAGCCCTTAACCTACGGAGACCTGGGTAACATTTAAAACTCAAGGTATAGCAGAAGTTCTTGTAGCATAAAGATAACAGAATTATTGGAACAGAGTAATAGTTATGGGGTCCTTTGAACATGGAATGTGTGTCTCTAATTCTAATACCTTTCTTTTATCATAAACAGCTCTCTAACTCCATCTAGCACTTGATGGGACATTCCAACTTGACCCATCATTTATGAGTGCTGTTGAGCACTGCTCTGTACTGTCTCAGAGTCTGCCAGATTCCCTTACAGTTAGTGCTCTGTGTGGACATGAAATTTTTCAGCAGGATCAACCATAAAGAAATTAGAAGGGAAGTATTTTCCCAAAATGTGGCCATAAGATCGTCTCATTTTTCATCCATTCAGTGGTACAGCCACAGAACTGAGATTTATGAATGCTGATTAGAAACCAATATTTTTTGCTAAAATATTCCTATAATGTAGTTAGGCAACATTGTGGATACCTTGCTTCTGGATGTAAAATATGTTTTTTAAAAAATCTTTCAGTGAACCAACTTTTGATTATTCTTGTTATAATTATGATTGATAAAATGCAAAAATGAAAAAAAATATTTCTATGTACTATTATTTTTCAATTATTTCTCCTATTTTTGAGATTATAATACAATTACATTGTTTCTCCCTTCCCTTTCCTACCCCCAAATCTTCCCAAGTAGTTCTCTCTGCTCTCTTCAAATTCATGGTCCTTTTCTTCATTAAATGTTGTTACATTGCCGGGCGTTGGTGGTGCACGCCTTTAATCCCAGCACTCAGGAGGCAGAGCTAGGCGGATCTCTGTGAGTTCGAGGCCAGCCTGGGCTACCAAGTGAGCTCCAGGAAAGGCGCAAAGCTACACAGAGAAACCCTGTCTCGAAAAACAAAACAAAACAAAAAAAAAAAAAAAACAAGAAAATAAAAATAAAAATAAATGTTGTTACATACTTAGATGTAGATATACAAACATATATATATTTATAACTATACAAATAGAACCTGCTCATTTTGTATAATATTTATTTTTATGTATGTTTTTGGATTGACCATTTTGTATTGGATAGTACTATTACTTTTAAAGTGACTTATTAGTCAAGATTTAACAGTTAAAATTCAGGCCAAAATACTTTTATAGAGTTTCTATCAAACATGCCAAGAAGTAACCCAAAACTTACAGACCAGTTCAGAGAAGGAACAGAAATGCAACAAATTTTAGGGGTTCAAACTAATTTTGAAACTAAAGCAAATACATAACAATTATAAAATTAAAGTTAATTAACTAATCATTCCCCACAGAGATAAAAATATAGATATTGAAATGAACAATTAATCAGAAACAATTTGAGTTTATCCACACTGTATTATCATTAGGCAAGTATAATCCATTCATATCAGAAGACTAATAGTTAAAAGCAAGATAGCAACATTTTAGGAAGTCACTATTTCTATCATAACTAAATATTAAACAATATAAGAAATAAGAGATAATGATATGGAGGGACTACAGTTATCCCCACTGTGCACACTTGCCACTTTTGCTAAGCAAACATCAAGCTCCGGCTATCAACTCCATCTACCCCTGTGACGTAACAGAGGAACATTTGTCCTTAGCCTGCTTTCTGACTCCAAGTCTTCTACTGGTGCTCTTGAAGTAGAGATCTTAGACTGGTACTGCCAATTCCACTAGTCTCCTTTGCCTGAGAAGGTAGGAGGACCTCCCACAGGCTTCTGAAGATTGGCTGTGAAAATGTTCTTACTCAGCAAAAGGTCTACTCCTAGGCTTCAATTTGAAGCTCTGTTTGCTCTAGTTGAAATGGATAGCTTCTGATACCCCATCACCATGAAACGGCTCACAGTCTGAACCCAAAGCCCCATTAAGCTGGTCAATCACCTGACAAACTGAGAAAACAGGTAACAGAAGTTCAAATACACACTCAACCAAAGAGAGACAAGATTTTTATGCCAAGAAACACTACCAAAGTGCTAATTCTATATGTCTATGCTCCGTCACAAATACACAAACATGAATAACCAAAACAATAAATTTATGCCAAGTATCAGTATTCCTATATTAATGTCCCCTAGGAAAAGTGACTTCGATGATATACAAGAAAACGATTTGAAAACAGCACTGATAAACACAGTCAAAAAACTCTAAGACATGAACAAATGGTGTCATAAAGACTGCAAACAGTTGGTTAAATAACGAAATAATTAAATATATGAAAATAATTTAATAAAAAGATAGACACTCAGATGCCAAAATGCCATAAAATGGAAAATACAGCAGGGATTCAAACAACATTCAGAGGGAAGCCTCTCCAATGAACTGGATCAAATGCAAGAATGAATATCAGGTCTTGAAAACAAGTTAGAGAATATGGATCACTCTACCAAAGAAAATATCAAATCCACTAAAGTCCAAGAACACAATATTCAGAAACTCTAATATTATAAGAAGACCAAACCTAATAATAATATAAAAAAATAGAAGAAGATATGCCAGGTCAAAGACACCAAATATATTTTCAACAAAATCATAGAAAAAAACCTTCCACAACCTAAGGAAATAGAGGCCTATCAGAGTCAAATGGACATATAGAACACAAAATAGACAGGACCAGAAAAGAACCTCCCTACATCATATTATAGTCAAAATATTAAATGTAAAATAAAAAAAAACAGAAAAACATTAAATCACATACAAAGGCAGAACCATCAGGATCAGAGCAGATATTACAAGGGAGACTATCAAAACCAAAAGTTTTTGGACCTATGTTCTACAAATTATGAGAGACCACAGATGCCAGTCCTAACTACTATACAATTAAATCAGATGTAATTGAAGAAGAAAGAAAATGTTTCATAATAAAAACAGATTAAAGGAACGTATGACCACTAAGCCAGCTCTACAGTAGATACTAGAAGGAATATTGAGGTCTGAAGAAAAGGGTAAACATATCAAGAATGCACAAAAATAATAATTCCAATACAATGAACCAAAACAGAATACCACAAAACCAACAAAATACCAGGAATTAATATACATTAGTCAATAATGAATTTTAATATCAATGGTTTTAACTCCCCCGTAAAGAGACACAAAGTAACACATTGGATTAGAAAACTTAATCCATTTTTGGTACCTAACTTTGAGATGCTTAAAAGAGATATTGAAGACTCTAACAGAAGCTGGAAAGACTTTCCATGCTTGGATTAAGAAGATTAATATTGCAAAAATGACCACTCTAAAAAAGCAAACTACAGATTCAACACAAGCTCCATAGAAATTCCAATGCAATTCTTCATAGGAATTCAAGATTCAGATTTATATTTCACATAGAATACAAAAAGTCCTAAGTTAGACAAAATACACCTGAACAATAACAAAACCATCACAGGCTTCAAGTTTCAAGGAGAGCTGTAAGAATAAAAATAAATTTGGTAATGGCATAAAAACAGACAGACCTATTGATCAATGAAATAAAATTGGGAACCCATGTATAAACCCACACTCCTATAGCCAACTGCTTTTTTTTTTTTTTTTTTTTTTTTTTACAAAGAAGCCAACATACACTGGGAAATAAAAAGCATCTTCAATAAATGGTGTTGGTTAAGTTGCAGATACACATGTAAAAGAATGAAACTTGATCCTTAGTTCTCACCTTGTACAGTACTCAAGTCCAAGTGGATCAAGGACCTCAACCTAAAACCTGATGCCCTAAATCAAACAGAGAAAATAAAATAAATGTTTTAATTTATAGGCACAGGATATGACTTTCTGAACAAAATCCGATAACCTAAGAGCAACAATTAATAAATGGGACCTCATGAAATTACAAAGCTTCTATACAGCAAAGGGCACCAGCATTCAAATTAAGAGGCAGGATATAGTGAGTAATACAAACTTCCATTACTGTTTAGTGTACAGAGAATAAGAGACTCCAGCAAGTGTTCAGTCCTAAACAAGATGCCTATATCACACCCCTCCTCCCAACACATAGAGATGGATTTAGGAGCAGAAAAATTATAGGAGCCAGAGGTATTGGATGGTGACAAGAAAATTGTTTTTGTAAACTGCAGGAAAGCTGTACATATGATGCCACAGAATTTCAGACAGCATGTACAAGACGTGTGCAAGCTCAAGCCATACAAAATCTCAGCATGGAGGGTGAACATGGGCACAAAGTTCTACCCTAGCTATTGGTAAATGATAGCTGGTAGGAGAGAGGGATGTCAGTTTCTTTGAGTGTGCAGCCGCCAGTGGGTTCACCACACTCCAGTGAAGGCCACACATCTAAGATTATATAGTTGACACAGCCTTTTCTTGAAAGTTTCAAAAAAAAAAAAAAAGAAAAGAAAGAAAAGAATTGCATCATTAAAAAAGTGAGGTTGGGATGAGTTAGGGGAGGAGGAGAATGTGAACAAAGCACATTATGCAAAGTTCTCAAAAAAAAAAGAAAACTCCAATAATTATAAGAAAAATCAACTACAAAGACAGGAGAAATCACCAGAAACAAAAGGATGGCAGGATCTGGCATTTTGTTCATGCCTATAAAATGGGGTGTAGTGTATTTTCAAGCAAAACTGAAATTATTGAACAGTTCAGATTATTTTTGGATTAAAATATTAGCACTTCAAAATTCTATAACATTTCTGAAGCCAGTATCATGAAATATGATGAAAGATGCAAAAGTCAACTTTATATTAATGTTTCATAGTTTAATCCTTATAACTCTCAGTATGGTAAAATAATAGAATGACAATTACAACAGAAAATTGTGTTTATATGATAGAACATACAGTGAACATGAATCCAAAATTGATAGGAACTAACAAGCACACATATACAAGATATCCAACAAGAATGTTAAGGCTCCCCCAAAACAAATAAAAAAATTAAAAGCTAGAATAAAGGCAGTGCAACATCGAGGCAGGGAAAGAAAAACAGAAAATAGTATACAATGATTTTGAAAAGGTTGGTCAAATGTGCACATTGATAAAAACTTGATTTATGGCTGAGCTGGCACTGTTGCACATCAGCAGTCTGAATTTTTCAGTAAATGGTGCTGAAACTATTGGCTATCCATATGGAAAAAGTGGAATTAGACTGCTATGAGATTTCTGTGATTTCCTCACAGAAATCAATCTCCAATAAATTAGTCCTTTAAATGTGAAAGAAAAGGCACTATTTCTAAAATAAAATACAGATTGTATTCATTTGTGGGATGATGACAAAACTAGATTTCCTAATTTAAAAAAGAAAGAATTAAAGAATGCCCTTTATCATGATGAATTAAAGAGAAGATGAATACTTTTTCCATAACAAAATGAAGAACAGATTGATTAAACTATCTGCTAAAGAATAAAAACAGAAGCTGAAAACTATATGTACAACATTTAATAATTAGTACTGGATTACTATGTCCAATAAGGGGTAATTTGAAATCAATATAAACATACCAAAGAAACCACTGCAATTGTAGAGAAATAATTTGAACAAGAAATTCATTGATAAAGAAAATGTAAACAAATTTAAATACTATGATATTTTATACTAACTTAATGATATAAAAGTACAGAAAATACATAAAAATGAAGAAATATAAAACATGGATAATTTGTGGAAAGCCTTTTCCCCAAACAAATAAGAGATTTCAGTATGAAGAATTAATGACAGAGATAGAAATACAGAGATATGCGTAGTTAAAAATTTATCCAGGCAATGAAATGTGCCTATCACACCACATGGAGCATGGCTCATTCCTCTTGTTTTATATGTATTCATATATATATATATATATATATATATATATATATATATATATATATATATATATCTTGTCACTTTTGAAAATATCAGCAACATTTTACAAATCCAAAAGTAAAATTTAAAAAGAAAATAAGACCATCAATACACACTTGATTCTTAAAATCTATATTATGCAATGTCATTATTGAACACTATCTACCCACATCTGCCTCTCATTCGAAAATAAACATTTACTTGTTATATTTTGACTTGCAGTAACTTCACACTTTATTTTATGTTTGCATTAGTAGTAGTGTGAGATTGCTTGTACAAGATTCATGGCAGTTTCTGCAGCCTACCTTGTTTTATGATGAAAGCGAATTGTGTTGATGAAAAATTATATTGTTCTTGTTCTTTTATACATTTTTACATATTTAACTTGTATCAAATTAGAGGTAACATTTAATAATCAGATACTCATTTAATATCTATCGTTATGTATAGTAATAATGTACACGGGTTTGTATTATAATGAGTAATACAAGTAGCTTGGCTTGCTATAAAAACTGACAATGTTTGCACACATTTTTCAGATTTTTATAAATATTGAAAATCATAACTTTTTTTTCTAAATTCCTAGCAGCTGATTTAGAGATTCTATTGGTCTCTACAGCATTATTGTGGCAATGATTCCAAGTCTATATTGCCAAGTTTGACTATCTTAAATTAAAAGATTCAATTTGCTATAATTATAATAATCAGAGTTCTCTTTTCAGAGGATAAATTTGAGTAAGATGATTTCATGATCATCATGTAATCCCATCATAAACACAATCTCCTACACTTACTGACTCTTACTGAATGCTAGACAGTGAGCTATGCTCCACATGTATGCTTTAACTCATTAAGTTGCTTAATTACCATGACAGTTCATGATTCTGGGTTAAGAGAAGATGAAACTCAGGCACAAGAAAATAATATAATTTATACAAGTTATTACAGATTTATTGGATCAACTGCACTGTGACTGTGAGACACCTATACCAGACTCCAAACTTTTAAATGGTATGTAAGTTTAAATCAAACATTGAAGAGTTTCCCTAAAGAAATAATTATCTGACTTAGCATGCAATCATTATTCAATTGCAGATTTTCTAAAAAGCATTTTCCTAGTTCATGTTTTTTACAAAGCTGATAATATGTATAAATAATTTAAATATATTCATAAACTCTAATCAAAGTAATTTAAGTAAATCTGTAGAGTTGGAAATAAATGAGATGGCTAAACTTCCCACGGGAATCAACATCACAAGGCAAACTTGTAGAAAAGCAGGTAGATGTTGAGTCTATCTTTTCTCCATTATGATTTGCTTCATATAACATCCAAAAACTTCCTAAAACCACAATACTCTAAAACTAATGTTGCTATGGAGTTCTGCTGTACAGTGTAACAGAAGCAGTAATGGGTTAGAGCAAATTGCATTAGTACACAGTCATGAGTCATGTAACAATGTTTTACACAATGTCATACTGTATATACAACTGTGCTAACATACATTATAATAGAGGTAAAGTCCTGTCCTTTAGTGCCTCCATAGTCATCTCAGCAACATAGTACAAGGTTTCATTGTTTTGTTTATATTGCTGTGGTGATTCATGTATGAACAAATCTACTGTAATAAAGGAGTATGCATAGAAGAGAAAGCAGGAGGAGAGAAAATCATAATACATTTTACACATGTATGAAATTATCAAATAACAAAAATAATCAACAAATTATGACATAATATACTTTATAAATCAAAATACTATGTTATTGGTTTACATATTCACTATATTTTCCATTTTTTTAAACTATGCTCTTATTTATAACCATAAAAACATATTTTGAATGTTTTGGTGAATTTGGCTTCATGCACTTCAAGTTTATAATGTTTCATAACTATATAATTTTTCATGTTAATGTCATGTAGTCTAAAAGTGTAGTAGACCATATCATGTAAATTTATGTAATTATAGTGTATGGTGTTTGCATAGAGACATTATCTAAGATGCATCTCTTATAACATAACCCTATTAATAAGCAATGCATAACTGTAAACTGTAGTCATATCTGAGTCCATATTTCTGTAATATTCAAGAAATCCATGATCATACCTAGAATGGCTTAACCTAGCAAGTTATGGCTAAATGTGCAAACTAAAGCAAAACACATCACTCAAAAACTACAAAATAATGTGGCCTTTGGTGCAGAATCATTGACATCCTGTCAACCAGTCCTTCATTTGCTACAGTACTTCATTTGAGTGATCAGGTTTCAAAAATTTCAAAAATACAATGAATGCAATGTAGTCTAATTTTGTAATATTCAACTCTAAACTAAGCAATATGTAATTAAACTCTGATAGTTAAGAAAACTCCAGGGCTTTGTTTGGGAGGTGCAGACTAAACTTTACAGAGAAAATACAGACTCAAATGTCAACAATTTTTCTTTTCATATCTAAAAGTCCTATGACATTTAAATGTATTACCATTGTAAACCTGACTAGAACATAAAAATAACACAGGCATATCCTTGATGAATTTAAACTCAAGCTTAATATTATAGGAATAAATTATCATTGAATAAACTACACATAGATAAAGATGATTCCTATATAGTTATTAGAGGTTATTTATATAAGTATGATAGCAATGATATTGAATAAATACTATCATTAGCTTTTCATATTTTAGACACACTAAAGCAAGCACTAAATTTATAGTTATTATTTTTCTACAACAAATTGAATACTTTGTATATTCTAAAACCTTAGACATAGTAAGAAAAAAATTAAACCAAGAATCCAGTGTCTTCCTATTTAAATCTTTCCAATATAGCCAAATGTCATCAGTGTAGATAAATTTCCAAATGGTCTTATTAAATAAAAAAACACAGAGCCAAATATAGGTGTGAAAGCCTTAGTGAGATCAGGGAAATCGGGAAAGCCACCAGCCAACCTTACCTCACCAACACTGCAGCTTCCAAATGTGAGTTAGTTCCTGTCTACCTGCTGTGGAATAATGCTTTTGTACACTGGTTTAATAAAATGCTGATTGGCCAATAGCCAGGCAGGAAATATAGGCAGGATAAACAGACAAGGAGAATTCTGGGAAGTGGAAGGCTGAGTCAGAAGATGCCAGCCTGCTGTCCAGGAAGCAGCATGTAATGGCACACAGGTAAAGCCAAGGAACACACGGCAACATATAGATGAACAAAAATGGGCTGAGTTTAAGTGTAAGAGCTAGTCAGTGGTAGGCCTGAGCTAATGGTAGAGTAGTTTTAATTAATATAAGCCTCTGTGTGAGTGGGTCTGAGTGACTGCAGGACATGGGAGCCAGGTGAGAAGAGGAAAAGTTCTGACTACAAATGGCACCCAAGGTAGGGCAAGAGTTTCCACTTCAAACCTTAGAAAGCTTTTAAAAAAATTCTAAAATGGAGCTAAAAACAGCTTGCTAGTTGTGTCTCTCAGGCCAGCCATGAGCTACAGTAGGGCAGGTTTGCAGCAGTGTGTGGGCTTGAGTACAACATGGCAGATTCCTGCCACTATACTCAGTGGCACCTGCAAGCCATGCAGCATGGTGCATGGTGGATATAGCTTTTGCTAGTACCAAAAAAAAAAAAAGAAAGAAAGAAAAGAAAAGGGTTTTGGGGTTGCACATTACACGCTACTGGATGGAAGCATAGACCCACTGCTTCCTAGAGTTGGCAGTGAGCATGGTTCCCAGAGCTGGCAGTAAACATAGTTCTGCCATGTTGGGAAGCTGAAGTGGGTGGAGCCAGCAGCCAAAGCTATCCTTTCCATCATAGTAATGCTGCAGTTTAAAGCAATAGATTCACGATAAGTCAGATTCAGATGGAACAAGATTTTAAATGGTTTACAGTGTATGTAAAAATGTACATTGGCTTGGAAGAGAGAAGAAAATGAATATAGACAGAAATATAAAAAATAGTTTTAAAAAATTAAGTCTTTAAAGAGATAGTAAAGGTAGTATAAAAATAAGTCACATAAAGATGGATATTATACAGAGAATCTGGATTGTGTGGTCTTTGATCTTTTTAACTGCAGAAAGACATTTGATTTTTAAAAACTAATGAGTTAAATCAATATGTATATTTTAAAGATTATCTTGATTTCAAAAAATATATGTCTAAGGATCTCTTGCTTTGGAAAAGAGGTTCTGCTTTTGTTCCACAAAAGATGAGAACCAGTGGATTTCTTCCAGGATAATATGATTTGAACAGCAAAGACCCCCTGAAAGGTTTCCAACATCCAAAATCAACTTCAAGGCAACTGGCTTAGAGAATACAGCCTCACAGACTACTCCAGTCAGGACTTGACCATAATCCTAAAGTTTTCTTTGTATGCCCATAAGAATACACCATCTTGCCGGGCGTTGGTGGCGCACGCCTTTAATCCCAGCACTCGGGAGGCAGAGCCAGGCGGATCTCTGTGAGTTCGAGGCCAGCCTGGGCTACCAAGTGAGCTCCAGGAAAGGCGCAAAGCTACACAGAGAAACCCTGTCTCGAAAAAACAAAAAAAAAAAAAAAAATACACCATCCTTTATCAGCAGGAAGTAGCCTAGAAAAATATGCCCAAATTCCAAAAAAAAAATGGATTATGGATGTTTGTCCTTGTCCTTGTTTAGGTTGTTGGTTACAAATTGTTATGGGTCATAGTCAATCTCTTTCTAAAAGAAGAAATGGGAATATGATATAGAAAATAGATATGATAGGATAAAAGGGTAGATTAATGAACCTACTTTTAAAGAGCAACAACTTGTGTAAAATGTTTTAAATTGCTATAGATTTTAGTTTATTACAAATATAAGTTAATTATTTTATACTATATGTATATTTCTACTCTTGTTTAAGGTATTGTATTTATGTAACCCATTTAAATTGTAATGGATAATTAAAAATACAGATTAATAATTGTTCATCTATGATAATCAAACTTATAGTCATGTTAGTTAAGTTTTCTTGGTATACATAGATATATTTCAATTAGGTAGGTAATCTTCAAACACTTCAAAGACCTACAGAATATGGCATTTAAAATGTTTTAAAAACTTAGACTTTCTGGACAGTGATACATGTCGGCTTCTGGCAGCATGGATTTATTTCAATGAGAAGGATGGGCATTAAAGATATTCCATATGGAGTTTATCTTCTTCTTGGCAAAATAGCCATTTGGGCAAGAAATTGTTCTTGCCTGGACTGCTTGACAAAATGTTGTATAGACTGGACATGCAGGACTCATAGAAAGGTGACCCCTGTACTTTGCAAGCCAAAATGGTCCTTCAGGTTCCTGCTTTGCAAAGGAGACTGCCAGACATTCTACAGGACACAGAGAAAAAAATGACTGAGAGACTAAGCCTGTAGGCTGAAGATGGATGACCCTATGTTGCAGAGGAACTATGGATGACTGTCCAGGCTGGCAGCTGTCTATGTCATTCTAGATTTTTGGAAGTTGCTTACAATGCACTTCCTGTTTACTTAGGTAATATTATAACCTTCTGAGATCTTTGATGTAGTTGAAGACTAGATAATTTTAATTATGGTTTTCCTTGGTTATGATAAGAAATAAGTTAGATATGAAACTTTGGACTCACAAATGTAAGATAAATAGAATATTTTCTTTAAATTTGCCAAAGATAAATTGACTGGTTATTGTAACTATAATTCTTGCTTGATAACTGTTTTGTTACATATGATTTTACTATGTTAAAGTTAAAACTTTCCTTTTTAATTAAACAGAAAATGGAAAATGCTGTGGGATAATGCTTTTGTACACTGGTTTAATAAAACACCAGAAGATGCCAGCCTGCCATCCAGGGAGCAGCATGTAATGGCACACAGGTAAAGCCACGGAAAGCATGGCAACATATAGATTAACAGAAATGGGCTGAGTTTAAGTGTAAGAGCTAGTCAGTGGTAGGCCTGACTTAATGGCTGAGCAGTTTTAATTAATATAAGCCTCTGTGTGTTTACTTGGATCTGAGCAGCTGCCCAACTGTGGGGCCACAAGGTATCAAGAGCAGAGTGGGACCAGGAAAACTTTCAGCTACATCTATCCACATCTATATGCCTTGCTATTCTGCCTTCTGATTTGCTCTCTCTGTTCAGCTACATCACTTCCTTTTCCTATCCAGCTCTGTCAATACCTGTCTGTCTGTACAGACCTCCAGATATCCATGGTTAACTAGTTTTGGAATTTAAGGCGTGTGCCACCACATATTAGTGCAGTATGAGATTGTAAGTTACAGAGAAGTCTCTGAGAGACTTGTACAAATTTTTATGAAAAGCTAGACCTTATAGTGGAGAGGGTGCCTGAGCTGGCTTACCCCGGTAATTAGATCAGTGACTACCCTAAGTGTTATCATAGAGCCTTCATCCAATAATTGATGGAAGCAGATGCAGAGATCCACAGCCAAGCACCAGGCCCAGCTCCAGGAGTCCAGTCAAAGAGAGGAAAGAGGGATTCTATGAGCAAGGGGCATCAAGATTATGATGGGGAAACCTACAGAGACAATCAAATGAAGCTAATGGGAACTCATGAACTTTAGACTAACAGCTGTGGAGCCTCCATGGAACTGGATTAAGCCCTCTGCATAATCAAGACAATTGTATAGCATGATATGCTTAAGGGGCCCCCTGGCAGTAAGATCAGGATCCATCTCTGGTGTATGGGCTCCCTTTATGGAACCCATTACTTATGGTGGGACACCTTGCACAACCTTGATGTAGAGGAAGGGGCTTGGACCTGCCCCAACTGAGTTTACCAAGCTCTGCTGACTCCCCATGAAAGGCCTTATCTTTTTGGAGGAGGGAATGGGGGATGTGTTGAGGGGGGAATACTGGGGGGAGGGCAGGAGGAAGGAAGAGAGGGGCATCTGTGATTGATATGTAAAATGAATAAAAAAATTCTTAAAGAAAAGAAAGTAAAAGCTAGTCCCTAAATTGTGTAATGATTCATCTTCAGGAAGGGAAAGAGCAAAACTACCCATACATCCATGTTCAGATCTGTTCTTCAAAAACTCTATGAGTTATGAAAATTTGGGCCATTATTAAATTAGACCAATTAGAGAAGAAAACAAAGGAGAGAGGCAACCCTGATTTTCATTAAAAAAAAAAAGAAGAGTTAAGAATTCGCACCAGGTTTAAGTTAAAACAGCATTCAGAAAAGACATTTGAAATTGGGAAGGAATATCTGTATAGTTAGAACTAATGCAAGTAATGAGAATTTATTTGGATACTTAATTATAAATTATAAGAAAGCAAACATACATCAAACAAAAACATAGGTAGATCTTGGGCCAGAAAGGAAACAGATAAGAACAAGCTCCAGGATGTATAGGAACAATTATTTACTCTCTTTTTGTCCTCCTTAAATTATTTAAAGGCCTATATCAATATTGCATTGATATTGTGTAAACTCAGTAGCATAATATATGTAATTTGCTTAACAATAAAACTAGCATGTTTCAAATCACTGTGTACTGTTTGGAGCTAAGAAATCAAAGCAAGGAAGACTGCCTCTGATTGAAAACTCAATGAAGTAGGGCTTAGATGCATTGACAGGCAGGTTTAAGAAAGCTGTGGGTAAGCAGGAAGTTAGAAGTATATATAAGGACTGATGAGAACACAAAAGCAGGCCATCAAACAGCGTAATTTGCTCTGAAGTTGCCCAGGGGGAAATAACGCTTGAGGTGAATCTTAAAATATAAACAGTCAATGAACCACAAAGAACACTCCATGGACACACACGTGGGAGTAGTGAGAGAGAGAGACAGAGACAGAGACAGAGACAGAGACAGAGAGACATACAGAGAGACAGAGAGACAGAGAGAGAGGGAGATTATAAAATGCCTCAGAAATATTTTTCTATTGTTCATGGGTTAGTTTTGTAGTACCAGAAAAATATAGAAAAGAAATGGAGACAGAGACTTCAGAAGCTCCAGCTTCCCCTGTTATGCAGGATTATTTAATCCACTAGCCCACTGAAAACTATTGTGTAAAATTAAAATTTGACGTGCCCAGATTTCTAGTTCAGGCTGGCAATATAGGACTCAGATCAGAGAATCTGTAAGGGGTTAAAGGGCAGGTGACAATTCATAGATATTTCTAAATTCATGAATCCTGATACATGGGTAAAATTTACAGGATGTAACAGAATCATATTAACTAACTAATTTTGAGATGGACTCTAAATAATTTGAATAATCCAGCATTTTAGATATGAAAAACACAGCTCAAAAGATCTCACTATATAGTAGCATCAGTGGAATCCATTGAGAATGGAGTTTATTCTCTGTCAGAGGCTGAGTCCCAAACTAGAAATCAAATAATACATATAGGAAATGTTGCTCCTGGTTTCATAACAAAGTCACCTCACTGTTTAGACCTCTGGCTTTTAGTTAGCTATGACAAGGAGTAGCGTTGCTCACTAGAAACATTATTGACAAACAACAGAAAAGACTGTGACACATAGGTAAGCCACTTGCGTACATTCCTTAAATGAGTTGAGGGCAAGCCAAACCAAACTGCTCTTTTGATTAAACTCAGAGCTCAGACTGTCATGAGTACATTCACACTATGATGGACTTTCAAGTCTTTACCTCTCAAACTATGATGACCAGACTGTTAAGTAGAGCTTGTACCATGTGCCATTTTTCCTTGTGGAGAATGCAAGATTTTCTTATGCTACTCTTGTTTAGGGGACAAATGTCTTCATAGATAATATTTTTATATTATATATGATATATAATATAATAATAGGTAGTAGCTGTTGTGCTATTTGATACATAGTTGATAGTGAGCTTACCCCAAGTTTTTGAGACATTGGGGCAGTCTGGGCTCTATACTAAATAGTAACAAAAATTAAGAAGCAGCATTGAAAACAGGGAAGTCATTATTCATTGAGGACATTGTCAACACTGACAGTGATGAATGCCATCCCCTTCCCCTGAGTTTGAACACTACATAATTACTAGGAAGGCCAAGAAAGGGCACTTGAGGCCAGCTTCAGAGCTCATGTACAATGCTCTATCTAACCACAGAGCCAAGGTGAGAATTTCTGAGAAAGGACAAAAGCCCTGCAATTGACCAGTGCTGGTTTAGACATAATTGTTAATGTAGCTTATTTGTATGCATATGATTTTAGTACTACAACAAATAGAAATGAACTTGCATGCTAACGCACTAGACTTATTTAGGTCTCATGTATGAGTCCTGCGTCACTTGTCACAGTCAGATCCCTTTTTATAGTAAGAGGAAAAACAATACCAAAAAGGTCTGTAGCATACAAGCCAGAGAAAATCTTTGCAGACAGTATCACTGTAAAGCAGGCTTTGCACTGAAAATTAATGAATACAAACAACTCATACATCTCAATTATGCAAACCCCCAAAGTTTTACTTTTAAAGGTAAGCAAAACAAACAATTATATATCTGTCCAAGATGAGATTAAAAAAAATGGCTGACAAGCAAATGAGGATATACACAGTATCACTAGTTTTCAAATACTCACAAACCAAAAGAGTGGGACACCCTTTTGCAGTAGGAGAGCAATAATAATCACAACAATAATAGTAACAATCCTATTCTACAGATAAACACATTTTCGTTATCCATTCATCTGTCTCCAGCATTTGTATTATTTCTCCCTTGAAGCTACTGTCAATTACACTGTTAACACTCACATCAGGACTTTTCTATGGATATTTTCTTTTACTGACCTTGGCTATGGATCTAGAAATGGAGTTACTGGATCAATTGGAAACTGTTATTTGAATGTTTTCCAGACTGTTGTCCAGGCTGGCTATATCATTTCAGCTTCCATTAGCAAGTTTGAGGGTTCCCATGACACTGTGTCCTCACTAACATTTGTTAGAGTTTGAGACCTGGACTTTTATTCCTTCATTATGGCTTACTTTAAGACAGTGGTTCTCAAACCGTGGGTCATGACTTCTTTAGGGGTCAATCAGCAATTTCACAGGGATCATATGTATCAGATATCCTTCATATCAGCTATTTACTTTATAATTCTTAACAGTAGCAAAGTTACAGGTATGAAGTGGCAACAGAATTAGTGGTATGTTTGAAGGTCACCACAGCATGAGGAACTGTCATAATGGGTCACAGAAGTAGGAATGTTGCAAACCACTGCTTTAAGCATTAGGTTCCACAGACTTTTGTGGAAAAATAAGCAGAAATTATGTCTATCTGCATAACTATATCTTATGAGTGTTGTAGAGAGCACACTTAATTTTGATAGATGTGAAAGAGCTCATGGAGGCCACACCAAATTCTGTATAATCTCTCTCTTACACTTGATTTCCTTCAGTGTCAGGTCTTATTGGTATACTCCTTCCTCTCCACACCCCTTTGTATCTCCTTAGCTAGTTTTCTCTGTTTCATATCCCAATACTCCACTAGAAATGATCTTTGCTAATGTCTCCATGTAGAAACATGTCAAACTGTAATATTCCTCTCTGTTATTTTTCACTAAATGGGGTTCAAGCAAGGTAAAAATCATTCTTCCTTGGAATTTCAAGACACTGAATTCCCTGACTCTCCTTATACTTCACTAGGTTTTATTGTTTCCTTTATTGTTTTTAAAATCTGGTTTTCTAGCTCTACCTCATGAGCCTATTTTTCAAATTTAGACAATTTTATGGATAGTTTTTTTTTTTGAATTTATTTTATTTTACAATATACTTCAACTTTACATATCAGCCATAGATTCCCCCGTTCTCCCTCCTCCTGCCCCGCCCCCCTTCCCCCTGTCCCA
>CABHPP010128105.1:0-14527 GCA_902168425.1 Peromyscus attwateri
CTAAGAGGAAAGTTCATAGCACTAAGTGCCTACATAAAGAAAGTTGAGAAATCTCACACTACTGACCTAACAGCACATCTGAAAGCTCTAGAACAAAAAGAAGCAAACTCACCCAGAAGGAGTAGACAATAGGAAATAATCAAATTGAGGGCTGAAACCAATAAAATAGAATCAAAGAGAACAATAGAAAGAATTAGTGAAACAAAGAGTTGATTCTTTGAGAAAATCAACAAGATAGACAAACACTTATCCAAACTAACCAAAAAGCAGGGAGAGAATATCCAAACTAACAAAATCAGAAATGAAAAGGGGGACATAATAACAGACACTGAGGAAATACAGAGAATCATTAGGTCATACTTTGAAAAACTGTACTCCACAAAATTGGAAAATTCAAAAAAAATGGACAGTTTTCTGGATAGGTACCACATACCGAAATTAAATCAACACCAGATAAATAATTTAAATAGACCTATAACCCCTAAGTAAATAGAAGCAGTTATTAATATCAAATTCCCCTCAGGTGCCTGCCCTAAGATTTCTTCCAGAGTCCTGAGGAAGACGCTATGAAGGGCAGGGGTTACCAATCTCAATGATATCAAAAGAAAATACATGAAACTCTTAGGTTCATTCACTTTATTCTTCTGAGATAAATTCTATCTACACAGCTTCAATTCTGTTCTCATACTTAGCTCCTCTCTGTCCCTTCTCCTCCTGTCCTCTCATAGTTCTAAGTTCTTTCTATTCCATTCTCCTCATTCCTCTCTTCATCCTTGTTCCTTCCTCTCCTCTCCCTGTGACCCATCCATACACCTACCATCAGCAATATTCTGGCCCTCCTGCTTTCTGGACAGGTGGGGTAAGTCTGCTCAGAGCTAGGAAATATGCCCCATAGCTTGATGAACCTGGTAAGTGAAAGCCCCTTTGTTCTAAGTAAGTTGCTTGAGGGTGCCACTTGGGTTGTGAGAGAAAGGGGGTCTGAGCTTAATTTGCACAAGGAGCAAACCTATGTACCTAACATCTGCCTGGCCCAGGTGGTGTCTCCATATGGATATTTACAAGGTAGGTGTTCTGCAGAGCTTATTCTGTCTGCCATTTGTCCTTGGATTCTTTTGTCCAGAGCTGGCCCTGGCTTTATGTGCCTGCTAAAAGAAATAATTGCAGAAGGCAAACATCTGAATTCTAATGCTATAAAGAATAAGCAGAAAGCCTGGAAGCAGGAAGCCTTGCCTGTCTGAGTGTATCCAATACCTTAGTTGTATATGCCCAAGGAATGATCAATCCACACTGTTTAGAAGTTAGAAGTTCTTAGGAAAATAATCAATTGGGAAAACATAGCGCACGAGAAAATAATTGCAGGAACTGGCATATGTATATATAATATTATATATATGTATGTATATGTATATATGTATATATAGCTAATATTACCAAGACTCCTTGAGCCTTGGCTTTTTCCTCTGAAAGAGCCCTGGTTCCTCCAGGTATTAGCATTTGTTATAGTCAGCTGAATTCCTGCTTCATATTTCTGTGGCCCACAGCATATTAAAAGTCTCCCAACCAAAAAAAAATCCAGAGCCAGAAGGTTTCAGCACAAAGTTCTACCAGAATTTCAAAGAAGAGCTACTATGAATACTCCTGAAATTGTTCTGAACAATAGAAACAGAAAGAACATTGTCAAACTCTTTATGAAACTACAGTTACCCTAATATGCAAACCACACAAAGACACAATGAAGAAAGAGAGTTACAGTCCAAATTCACTCATGAACATTTATGTAAAAATACTCAATAAAATACTTGCAAACTGAATCCAAGAACACATCAAAAAAATCATCCACCATGATCATGTAGGCTTCATCCCAGAGATGCAGAGATGGTTCAACATACAAAAATCTGTCAATGTAATCTACCATATAAACAAGTTGAAAGAAAAAAAAACACATGGTCATCTCATTAGATGCTGAAATAGCCTCAACAAAATCCAACAGCCCTTCATGATAAAGGTCTTGGAGAGATCAGGTATAAAAGGAACATACTTAAACATAACAAAATACACACAGCAGGCCAACATCAAACGAACTGGACAGAAACTCAAAGCAATTTCCCTAAAATCAGAAAAAAAGACAAGGCTGTCCACTCTCTCCAGGCCTTTTCAATCTAGTACTCAAAGTTCTAGCTAGAGCAATAGGACAATAAAAGAAGATCAAGGTGATACAAATTGGAAAGGAAGAAGTCAAACTTTTGCTATTTTCAGATGATACAATAGTATACATAAATGACCCCCAAAACTCTTCCAGGGAATTCCTACAGGTGATAAACACCTTTAGTAATGTGGCAGGATACAAGATTAACTCAAAAGAATCAGTATTCTTCATATATACAAATGATAAGCAGGCTGAGAAGGAAATTAGAGAAACATCACCCTTTACAATAGCCAAAAATAACATAAAATATCTTGGGGTAACTCTAACCTAGCAAGTGAAAGACCTGTATGACAAGAACTTTAAGTCTTTGAAGAAAGGAAATGAAGAAGATATCAGAAAATGGAAAGATCTCCCATGCTCTTGAATAGGTAGGATCAACATAGTAAAAATGGCAATCTTATCAAAAGCAATCTACAGGTTCAATGCAATCCCCATCAAAATTCCAAAGCAATTCTTCACAGACCTCAAAAGAACAATACCCAACTTCATATGGAAAAAAAAAACACAGGATAGTCAAAACAATCCTGTACAATAAAGGAACTTCTGGAGACATCACAATCCCTGACTTCAAGCTCTACTATAGAGCTATAGTAATAAAAACAGCTTGTTATTGACATAAAAACTGACATGTGGACCAATGGAATTGAATTGAAAATCCTTACATTAATCCACACAATTATGAATGCCTGATTTTTGACAAAGAAGCCAAAAGTATACAATGGAAAAAAGAAAGTATCTTCAACAAATGGTGCTGGCATAACTGGGTGTCAACATGGGTAGAAGAATTCAAATAGATCCATATCTATCACCATGCACAAAACTCAAGTTCAAATGGATCAAAGACTTCAACATAAATCCAGTTACACTGAACCTGATAGAAGAGAAAGTAGGAAGTATTCTTGAATGCATTGACATGGGAGACCACTTCCTAAATATAACACCCATAGCACAGACACTGAGAGCAATAATTAATAAATGGGACCTCCTGAAACTGAGAAGCTTCTGTAAGACAAAGGACACAGTAAATAAGACAAAACAATAGCCTACAGAATGGGAAAAGATTTTTACCAACCCCACATCTGACAGAGGGCTGATCTCCAAAATATATAAAGAACTCAAGAAACTAGACATCAAAATACCAAATAATCCAATTAAAAATGGGGTACAGATCTAATCAGAATTCTCAACAGAAAAATCTCAAATGGCCAAAAGACATTCAAGAAAGTGTTCAACATCCTTAGCCATCAGGGAAATGTAAATCAAAATGACTCTGAGATATCATCTTATGCCTCTCAGAATGGCTAAGATCAAAAACACTGATGATCTCTTATGCTGGAGAGGATGTGGAGCAAGGGGAACACTCCTCTACTGCTGGTAGGAGTGCAATATTGTACAGTCATTTTGGAAATCTGTATGGCAGTATTTCAGAAAACTGGGAATCAACCTACCTCAAGACCCAGCAATACCACTCTTGGACATATACTCAAAAGATGCTCAACCACACCACAAGGACATTTTCTCAACTATGTTCATGGCAGCACTATTCATAATACCCAGAACTTGGAAACAACCTAGATGCCCCTCAACTGAAGAATGGATAGAGAAATTTTGGTACATTTACACAATGGAGTATTATGCAGTGGTAAAAAAACAAACAAACAAACAAAACAAAACAAACAAACAAACAAAAACCCAATGCCATCATGAAATTTGTAGCCAGTTGATGGAACTAGAAAAAAATTATCTTGAATCATGTGACCCAGACCCAGAGAGACAAACATGGTATTTACTCACTCATAAGTGAATATTAGAGGCAAAGCAAAGGATAAACAGGTTACAAACCACAGCTCCAGAGAAGCCGGTAAGGAGGAGGACCCTAAAAGGAACACACATGGATCACCCCAGGAAGGGGAAAGGTTTAAGATGTCTTGGGTAAACTAGGAGCTGGGGAGTAGAGGGGAGGAGATGAGGGGAACACGAGGGTTCGACATGGCCAACTTCGGGGAAGGACAGTGTGGGAGGGTAATGACTGAGATATCTTGACAGAGTGAGCCATTATGGGGTTAGGGAGAAATGTGGTGTTAAGGAAATCTCCAGGAATCTACAAGGATGTCCCCAGCTAAGACTCATAGCAATGGCAAAGAGGGTGCTTGAACTAGCCTTCCTCTGTACTCAGATCAGTGACAATCCTAATTTTCATCATGGAACCTATATCCAGTGACAGATGGAAGCAGATGCAGAGACCCATAGCCAAGCACTTGGCCAAGCTCCTAGAGTTCAGTTGAAGAGAGGGAGGAGAAATTATAGGAGCAAGGAGAGTCAAGATTATGATGGGAAAAACCACAGAGACAGTGGATCCAAGCTAGTGGGAATCCATGGATACTGAACTGACAGCTGGGGGGTCTGCATAGGCCCTCTGAATGAGGGTGAAAGTTGTGCAGCTTGATGTGTTTGTGGGTTCCCTGGCAGTGGGACCAGGACTCATCCTGAGCGCATAAACTGACTTTTTTTAAAGCCCGTTCACTGTGGTGCCATGCCTTACTCAGCCTTTATGCAGGGGGCAGGGACTTGAGCCTGCCCCAACTTGGCGAGACAGCCTGTGTTGAATACTCAAGGGAGGCCTTACTCACTATGAGTAGTGGGTGGGAGTGGGATGGAGAGAGGTGAGGGAGAGGGAAAAAAGGAGGGAGGGGGAAAAGTGGATTTAAAAAGAAAACAACAATTTTAAATTAATAGATAAACCTTTAAAAATCAACAAGAACAACAAAAAGAAAATAAGATCCTCTTTCAGGGGAATGTAGTGGTATTTGCTTCGCCCATGACCTTGGGCTATAGGAACAGAAGGAGATGGTGCTTCTGGCCGTTGTATGTGACCTCTTAAAAGGAAAAGGAGAAGGGTGATGAGCCCCTTCTCCCTGCTGCCTGGTTCCTGGTGTGATTGAACTGCCAGGTAGATTTGCTCCTGGTCAGATCAGAGGAAGACTTCAGCTGTCTATTCTGTTCTGTATTCACGAGTGTATTTCCTCAATTTACCCTAATAAATTTCCCCAATACTCCTTAAGCAGACTCCAATGGATTTATTTCATTACAGGGGCCTATACTACCTCCCTGACTCCTATCCCTGGGGACTCCAGGGTGTCAGGTCCAAAAAAAATTGGAACCAATTGCTAACTGTGATGCATATTAGCATAACAAAGTACATGCTGGTTTCCAGGCTCTCTCTGCATCTGAAGTAGCTCTCACAGAGCGCATGCTCACATCCTGGTTCCTATCAGCTCTTCTCACAATGCTCCCTACCACAAAATTCTTCATTCATGGGTTCTCTTCCTCCAGGTTCTCATTCATATCTAACCCTGAAATTTTGGCCTTGTGCCCTCTTGGCTGTCTTGTGGTCCTCTTGGTCCCCTCTCTCTTGACCCTTTCTCCTCTTTGTACTCTCTCTTCTCTCTCCTCTGTCTCTGTCATTGTCTCTCTGTCTCTCTCTATTCCCGTCTCTCTCCTTTCATGGCCCAGTTCAGTAGTCTACTGACCATGTTTATTCTACTAATTTCTCTCCCTCCTCTAGACTCTTCCAGATGCCCATGGCTGTATTCTTCTTCCTTTCAACATTAAAAACCTTCCCCTCATCCATACCTTGGAGTGTCATGTCCTTACTTTATACAAAGCGATTCTCATTGCAGATTCGGGTTTCCTCTTTCCTGTGGACCCTGTCCGACTCCTCTCTGACCCATTTCCACAACTTTGTATCAGCCATCCAATACCTGGAGACACTCTACTAGGTAATCCTCTGGCCACTTCAGCCTAGGAATCAGGGTGGTGGTGTGGGGGCACAGGGTTGTACCCTTGAGCCCAAATCCTAGGGGCTGCAGTGTTCGGGTATGAGGATAAAGACTTACCTCTTAGTCCAATCAGGTGCTGGCAGGCTCTGTCTCAGGGAACAGTTGCAGTCCACACTCAGATATTTTAACATTATTTCATAAACATAAAAACTTCCAAATTTTTTGGTGACTTTAATATGCCTAAATTCAAAATGTGCATATTGAGACTGATTATACAGACCACCAAAGACTTAATGTGCAAATAAGTACTTTCTGTACACTGGAGTCATGGTTAAGTTTAAGTTAAACACGTTGATGTGAGGAAACCAGAAACATCAATGTCAAACTCTGCATGGTTGCATTTTAAGAAGACACTTCAAAATATTTTTAGTTTGAAAGAAAAAACTAAAACATAAATGCTAAATATTTCAAAACAGTGAATCCTATACTTCCAATCCTATGGAAAAGGTATATCTATCTTTAAAAAATATGTTTAAATTTCTATAAAATATTTGCCATTTCTTATATACCCTGTGCTTTTACTAATGAAGATACGGTGTTGTGCACATGAAGCATTCATGCTCTGCTAGAAACAAACAGAAGTAAACACACGGGTTATAGAAGAGATGGAGTGCCTCTGTAGAGAGTAGCAGTTAGGAACATCTGGAAGAAATAACAAATAAAATGCTGATAATGGAAGAAATGATACAATAGGCACTAGCGAAATAATGAATTCAATAGATCTTAATAAGATTTTTCAGAAAAAGCAAATTGAAAAATCTGCTTTGCAAAAATACTGGATATTTTTAAAGAATGAAAATAAGTAACAAATATATTGATAGTTATATCTTTTGAATTCATGATGCCAATCACAAATTATAAGTGGACAAGTATCACAAAATTATTGCATAACCAACTAAGACTAAAGCAAGAGTGTTATATCTATCTGTTAAATAGATCTTTTCTCCCTGGAAATGACTAAACAGTTTCACAAAGGGAGTTTTTCCCAGCTTT
The DNA here is from genome assembly GCA_902168425.1 of Peromyscus attwateri. Taxonomy (NCBI): domain Eukaryota; kingdom Metazoa; phylum Chordata; class Mammalia; order Rodentia; family Cricetidae; genus Peromyscus; species Peromyscus attwateri. The sequence goes on from CABHPP010128105.1 coordinate 7,039, forward strand.
CAAGAATCTAATAATTCTCATTCTCACAAGTACCGTCAGAGAATGAACACACGGGAGAATTCAATAAATCCTATGGAAATAGGTAGAATTGTTTCTGATGACTGAGAGCAACATTACAAGAAAGAAATTCAAAGCATGTACTCCTTATACTGAACTCACATGAAAAAGTCAGACAAGAAAATTCAGAAGGAGGAAATTCTATGATCAAGTTAGGTTTTTGTAATTTATTTCAATAATTTTTGTCAATATAAGTAAATACAAATTATCACTTAATTGAAAATATACTAAAGTATAACAATGAAATAGATATATTGTTCACTTTATGTCCAACAAAGTAGATGAGCAATACCAATCTGGAATGGTTCATTGAGAGCATTTGGGAATTTTCGCTATTGAGCAATGATTTACTTGAGTCTGAAAAGTTGAAGGAAATGTGGGCAAACGCCAGAGAGCTGGTGCAGAGAAATGGCTTGAAGTAAAAGGGGAACCTGAGCAGAGGCCCACAAGAACGTTTGTTCCTAGTAGATATGGATCATTGTATGAGGTGTCCAGAAAGTCATTATGCAAACACAGAGCAGAACCACTGCCTCCAGAAAGCAGTAACATGAAGACCCTTTGGGGATGGCACTCACCTGCTTGGCCCTGGGCTTCTCTGCACTAACAGCTGCTGTTCTTGGTGTCTTTGTGAAGTACCACCACACTCCCATTGTCAAGGCCAACAATCAGGTTCTCACATTCTGCTCATCACTCTAACCTTCCGTTTTCTCTGTCCATTGCTCTTCATTGGCCGTCCTAACACAGCCACCTGTATCCTGCAGCAGAGCACATTTGTAGTTCTGTTCATGGTGGCTCTCTCCACAGTCTTGGCCAAAACTATTACTGTGGTTCTGGCTTTCAAGATAACTGTTCCAGGGAGACTGATAAGGTGGATAATAGTATCAAGAGCACCTAACTTCATAATTCCCATCTGCACCATTATCCAACTTGTGCTCTGTGGAATTTGGCTGAGCACCTCTCCTCCATTTATTGAGTCAGATGCTTACTCTGAACATGAACACATAATTATTATATGCAACAAGGGCTCCACTTTTGCCTTCCATTCTTTCCTGGCATACGTCTGCTCCATGGCACTTGGGAGCTACACTATGGCTTACCTGTCCAGGAACCTGCCTGACATGTTCAATGAAGTCAAGTTCATGACTTTCAGCATGTTGGTGTTCTTCAGTGTGTGGGTCACATTCCTCCATGTCTACCACAGCACCAAGGGGAAGGTCATGGTAGCCATGGAAGTCTTCTCTATCTTGTCTTCCAGTGCAGGCCTCCTAGGTTGCATTTTTCTCCCCAGGTGCTATATTATTTTGTTCAGACCACATAGGAATGTGCTTCCTCATGTCAGGAACAAAGCACCTTCTAGAGGAAAAGTGGATCTTACAGATTACTCCATGTTTTTCTTAATTACATAGAAGTCTTCAAGCCTGTTTAGCACAAATCCAATTGTCAGAGATCATATAGCAATTTGAGATTTTATATTTGTTGGTTCTGTTTATTGATGAAATTGATCTTTATTCTCTCATCTTCTATTGTTTTTACATAGTTCTCTAAATTAGAAAGCCTGTTTCATAAAAATTCATTGTCTCTCTCAATCAATATTAAAGAGAATATTAATGGGATGCGTATGTATTCTTTACCTCTTCCACATTGCATAACTTTGCCTTTACAGCATCAAATGTTTTCATATGTATCCATGTGTTTTTGAAGCCCTTGGTATGTTTCCGGGATTCATCGTGCTTAAATTTCATGTATGCTTTTGCTATGAAGGAAGGCACATTTTTAAAAATGAATATGATTTTGACATGAAGGAATTACTCTGCCAAAAAACTGCATAATTAGCTGCATACTAGAATAGAATAGACCAATTCATTTTTTAACTATAACCCAAAGTCAGATATCAGTTAATAAGATATTTACCCAATTACATGAAGCTTCTGTTAAATCTGTAAAGATTGTGAAATGTCCTGCTGTAACCAGTTCTGTAGAACCTGAGCTCATGTCTATCTTTGACTATAGATATCAAGATGGCATTTCTACACACTCATTCACAATTCTTCAATTTTGGTAAATTACTCTATATTCTTTATTGTGTAACTCCTGCGTATTTATGAGTACTCATTTCTCCATATTTTATCAGTATCTCTTAAGAGATATGTAATTCTTTGGGAACAACATTTCTGACTTCTTATTTCTTGTGCAGTGTACATTTGCATAAATACGTGAGACATTACATGCTGTGTGCCGTGTATCTTCTTGTTTGTCTGTAGTTAGTTTTCTGTAGTTCATAAGCTGTAAACTTTCAAGAATAAGGTAGAGGATAACTTATGTCAATCACTACAGGTAAACTGAAAACAAGCCAGAGTCTGTCTTTGTGAATGGGTTCATCAGGGTGACTTTTATAAAAACATTTTCTCATACACTATGTTGTTATCATGGTTTGTCCCCCCTCATCTCCTCCCAGACCCTCCTTAAAGCCAACCAACCAACTCCCTGACCCCTTTTTCTCTCTCTTTAGAAAACAAACAGGAAAAACACCCAACCACAACAAAATAAAACAAACAACAACAAAACTAGGTAACATGTGTAGAACACATGGAAAGGTAGGCACACACACACAAACACACATTTACACACACAGGTGTCTTGCCTGCAATATAAGCTAGTGCAACTGTGGCATAGATTTTGAGGGAGTAACCAGTCAACATCTGACTTGACTTTAGGTTCACTCTATGGAAAATATACCTGACAATTTTGTGTGTGTGTGCCAAACTCCTGAAAGTAAACGGAACAAGGGAGGAGGGTAAAACCAAATACTACAGTTCTATTAAAAGGCCATAGCAATAAGATGACTCTTAATGACATTCTGGAATAGATCAGTGCCTTCCTCAACCACTGTCAGAGAAGCTTTCTCCTGTAGCAGATGAGGGCAAATACAGAGACCCACAGTCGAACATTATGCTGACAATGTTAGACCTTGGAACTCTCAGCCCTAAATGGTATGTCTCCCTCTAATCCCTCCCCCCAGGACATAGGGATCACTGTGGTAGATGAGGCAGAAAGAGTGTTGGGGGGAGAAGGACTAGAGGACACCAGAAGAACAAGGCCCTCTACATCAACAAGATAGATACACAAGTGATCTCACAGAGACTGTGGCAACATGCACAGGGCCTGCACTGGTCTGTACCAGATGGGGCGAAAGTGGATGTGTTCACATTCCTCCATTCCTAACCCAGTCGCTGTTTCCAATTGCTAAGCAATTGCAAATGAAAGTCTAATTTTCTCCATGAGAGTCTCACTAAGGGAACAAAAGCTCCTTCTAAGTATAGGATACAAAACTAGCGCTAGATTGCCAACAGAAAAGAAACTCAGTGGTGTCTTTGGAGCATCCTTGTGTCATAATGTCCTGTCAGGCTTTTCATTTTTTCTCTTTTGTATTTTATTATGTATTTTGTGTATGTGTTACCGCTTCTCGTTTAGTGGTTTTATGAGATTCCCGAGAGCATGAACAAGTGGGTCTCTGTGTCTATATCTGTTTTTTGTGTGCTCTCTTGGGCAATTTTCCTCTTGTGTGGTAGTTTTCTACTATTCTGATATGCTAGTTTTTGTTTGATATACTGCTATATTATATTATATTTTATAAACATTCCTTAGAAGCCTGATTGTTTTCTAATGAGAGATAGAATGGAGTTAGATCTGAGCAGGAAGAGTGATGGGGAGGAACATGGAGAAGATCAGAGTGGTGAAACTGTAATTAGAAATTTCGTGTGACAGTTTTCAAGGCAGACTAGATTTGTGAACACAGGGACTCCGTTTATTCACAATTCATAGAGCACTATTATCAGGGGCCCACTGGGACAGTTTATGGAACAGTCAAATACCAAGGAGCCTGGGGATCACACTGACTGAGTTTATGTGTGTCAGGTGGTCACAATAGACAAGCATGAACATTGGCCTGTTCAGATGCAGATACTCTGACTAAAGTCAAGAAGAAAGAACCACAGATTGACTGTATCTGTCAGGGTACCTAAAATGTAACTTGACACTTCTGACTAGAGACACATGCTTGAGATTGCATTAGTGCTACTTGGATAGGTCAAGGAAATGTCAGAAGAATATTGAGATGACAAATGCCATATAACCTACTGGACAACTCTGCTGATGTCCACGCCATTATTTCCTCCCATTGGGTTGACTTCTGCCTCCTGTAAGTAGATCTTTGCCAACTATTAGATCATAACCATGAGAAAAATTAGTAGTAGAATGGCTGGACACAAGAATGTGAGAGAAAAAATTAAAAGTCACTATGGATTTTGCCAAGCTGTGATTGGACCATTGCATGTGACATCACATGGAGTCCAAGTGATGTAAGCTAGGTATCAGCCAATAAAAGGGCGCCACCTAGGGCTGGGTTTTGTCTTTGTACTTCAAAGAAGCAGTTGGTTGGTGGGAGAGCAGTTGGATTCAGTTGCTTCTGCTAAATTTGGACTTTTCAAAGCCTGTTGGATCTCAACTTAGTGAGTATATTTCCCAGGCTTTCAGTTTGGGCTTTTGTATCTATTTGGTATCTATTCATTCCTCTATTTACATCTTTGGTTTGGGTTTTGATTTGTGCCTGTAAATGCTTTTTCCTTATTTCACCTCATTTTCCTTTTATCAGTTTCTTTCTTTGTCATTTTTGCCTTCGTTCTTGTGTAATTTACACATATAGTGGTATATATTATCTCTATAGCATGAGGAATTTGATCATGACTTCCCATATCTGACTATTTTTCATTTTGATCATATTTACATGTTCTATTTCACTTACCCACACACTGAATGTGACAAGCACTTCCAAATGATCTGTGGTTCTTCCCTCTGCATGTTCAGGATCCCTAGGAAACAAAATGTGACACTGGTGTTGGTGGAACTGGAACATTTGAAGTAAGATTTTCTCTAGTTCCAAATGTTTTCTTGAAAAAGGCATTTCATTCCTTTGATGTCCGATTGTAGGATTTACCTCAATGTTGTGTATATGCTCTGTTTTGTGTCAACTTGTATGTGTGTATGAATCCTAATGTTCCTGGGTGATCGTGGAGTATGGTCTTAATGTGTTGTTGAATTTGGTGTGAGATATCGCTCATTAAGGATTTTTATAATCTGTTAGTCCAGGATATTGCCTGACACTGGCCTCTTTTTAAGTTTTATTTACTTGGTGTGAGAATAAGGGTAATGCATCTTTTATGAGAAAAATTTGAAAATGCTCCTTCCCTCAGACTTATAAGATACTGAAATATCTGGAGAACATTGCTGTTAGATGTTGAGATGATAGAATTCATCAGTGAATTGTCCTGGTCACTGTATGAGTCTTTCTTGATAGTCAATTCTTTCAGAGTGTTTTGTCTAGTTTTATTTCCTAGATTTTAATTTTCCCTTTGACTTATTATTTCCCTCCTTCTTGGATGTATTTTTATTTTTTATCAGGGGAAGGAGGGAATGTCCAGAGCTTACAGAAGGACAGTGATGCATGGACAGATCTTCCTTTCAGACAAAAGGTCATTAGTAATGATGGTCTGGACACTCTCTGGGTGTCTGAAGGAGTTTTATTCCCACCAGACAAAGTGTGTCTCCATTAACTTCATGGTATCTGAGGGGAAAGGAGTTGCTTCAACACCAAGAAGCAGGCGTGGTTAATATGAGACTTATGTTACATGACAGAGGATGGGATCTGGAATTTAGGCTACTGAAAAGCTCATTAATTATATTCACGGCGTGGATGGGAGAGATATGTTCAATGTGTGACTGTGTGACAGCAATGAATCTGTCTTGGCTTCTGGGAAAGTAACAGGAGTGGGGTTGGGAAGGATAGCAGCCCTCTCTAATAAGGGCATTTGTCCTTGGGAACAAGAATGTGAATGGAAAAAAAATTTTAATAATTTAACAGAAAATAATTTCAAAAAATCACTGTGGTCTTTTTCCGAGCCTTGATTGGTCCATAGCATGTGACATCACACGGAATCCTTGTGAGGTATGCTAGATACTAGCCAATGAAAAGGCACTGCCTGAGGCTGGGTTTTGTCTGTACGTCGGAAAATCCGTTGGTTGGCGGGAGAGCAGTTGGACTCTGTTGTTTCCCATACACTTGAACTTTTCCATGACCTGTTGGATCTGGACATAGTGAGTTTGTTTCCAGTTCTCAGTTTGGGATTTTGTCAATTGTATTTAATTATTTCTTTATTTACATTTTTGGTTTGGGTAGTATTTTTTTCTGTAAATCCTTTTTCTTCATCTCAACTCATTTTCCTTCTATCAACTTCTTTTCTTTGTCATTTTTGTCAGTGTTCTTGTGTATTTTACAAATTGTTATATATTAAATGCATAGGATGAGGAATTTGATCATGATTGATATCTGGCTGTACCCTACTTTGATCATATTTATCTGCTATATTTTACTTCCCAACCCATTGAATTGGACAAGTACTTTGTCAAAGGGACAAGTCCCATTGAATTGGACCCATTACACAAAGGCGATCCACCTGCCTGCTCATGACCTGGAGTGAACAAAATGTGACACTTGTGTTTGTCGAACTGGCATGTTTGTAGTAACACTTTCACTAATTCCAAGTTTTTTCCTGAATTAGGCATTCCATTCCACCAATGTCTGATTTAGGACTTAACTCAGTGTGGTGTGTATGCTGTGCCCTTTGGCAATTTGTGTCTGTGGATGAATCTTGAGTGTTCTGGTTAAAGACATCTTGAACATGATGTCTGATCTTATTAATGTGGTGTTGAATTTGAGGTGAGCTAACAATTATTCTCATTCATGTTTTTCCAATCTGTCAGTCAAGGATATTGGCTGATACTAGCATCTTTTTGAAATGTCTTATATGGTTTGGAAATTGGGGTAATACTTCTTTTATGAAATGTGCTTGAAAGTGTGCCTTCCCTCAGTTTTATGGACTACTGAAATACTGCGGATCATTGCTGCTAGTTGTTGAGATTGGACAAGTTGATTTCCAGTTTGTTGGTTTTGGGTTCTGGGATTTAGATTTGCTGTTTTATATTTATATTTCTGTTTTTTGGTTTTCTTTATATTTATTCTTCTTTCCCACACAACATCCTGACTGCATCCTCCCCTCCCTCCACTCCTCCCAGTTGCCCCTTACCTCCTCTCTCCACCAGATCCACTGCTCCTCAATTTTCCTTGAGAAAAGAGCAGACTCCAAGGGATAGCAACTGAACATGGAATAATGAGATTCAATTATATTATATTTAAATTTTGTTTTTTTCTTTTTTTAATGTGTAAATACTTGAAGAAACATTTAATTTTTTGTTCTTTGAGAATTTCATTTTATTTTTATTATTAAAATTTTTTCTTTTCATTTTACATACCAACCACAGATTCCCCTGTCCTCCCTCTTCCCACCCCGCCAGGCTTCCTTCCAACCCACCCCCCCCC
>CABHPP010128106.1:21310-37004 GCA_902168425.1 Peromyscus attwateri
TCACCCACATTTGTAAAAGAAACATTACTAAAACTTAAATCACACATCTAACCCCACACACAAATAGTGGGAGACATCATCACCCAACTTTCACCAATGAACAGGTCTGCCAGACAGAAACTTAACAGAGAAATGGGGAACTAACAGATGTTATGACTCAACTGGACATAACAGATATCACCCAAACATAAAAGAATATACCTTATTTTCACCATCTCATGGAACCTTCTCTAAAATTGACCACATACTTGGTCACAAAGCAAATCCCAACAGATAAAAAAAAATGGAACAACCCCCTGTATCTTATCAGATCACCATGGCTTAAAGTTAGAATTCAACAACAACACAAATTACAGAAAGCCTACAAACTCAACGGAAACTGAATAATGCTCAACTGAATCACCACTGGGTCCAGGAAAAACTAAAGAAAGAAATTAAAGGTTTCCTAGAATTCAATGTAAATGAATGTACAACATACCCAAATTTATGAAACACTATGAAAGCAGTGCTAAGAGGAAAGTTCATAGCACTAAGTGCCTACATAAAGAATTTGGAGAAATTTCACACTAGCAACTTACCAGCACACCTGAAAGCCATAGAAGAAAAACAAGCAAACTCACCTAGGAGGAGTAGATGACAGAAAATAATCAAACTCCGGGGATGAAATCAATAAAATAGAAACAAAGAGAACAATACAAAGAATCAATGAAACAAAGAGTTGGTTCTTTAAGAAAATCAACAAGATAGACAAACCTTTATCCAAACTAACCAAAAGGCAGAGAGAAAATATCCAAATTAACAAAATCAGAAATGAAAAGGGGGACATAACAACAGACAATGAGGAAATCCAGAGAATCATTAGGTCATACTTCAAAAAACTCTGTACTCCACAAAATTGGAAAATCTAAAAGAAACCGACAATTTTCTGGATAGGTACCACATACCAAAATTAAATCAAGACCAAATAAACAATTTAAATAGACCTATAACCACTAAGGAAGCAGAAGTAGTAATTAAAAGCCTTCCAACCAAAAAGAAAAAAAAAAGCCCAAGACCAGTTGGTTTCACCTCAGAATTCTATCAGAATTTCAAAGAAAAAGTAATACCAATACTCCTCAAATTGTTCCACACAATAGAAACAGAAGGAACATTGCCACACTCCTTTTATGAGGCTACAGTAGAACCACACAAAGATACAACAAGGAAAGAATTACAGACCAATCTCCCTCATGAACATTGATGCTAAAATATTGGCAAACTGAATCCAAGATCACATTAAAAAATTATCCACCATGATCAAGTAGGCTTCATCCCAGAGATGCAGGGATGCTTCAACATACAAAATCTATCAATGTAATCTACCATATAAGCAAACTGAAAAAAAGAAAAAAAACACATGATCATCTCAGTGGATGCTAAAACAGCCTTTGACAAAATCCAACACTCCCTCATGATAAAGGTCTTGGAGAGATCAGGGATATGAGGAACATATGTAAGCATAATAAAAGCAATATACAGTAAGCCAACAGCCAATATCAAATTAAATGGAGAGAACCTCAAAGCAAGTCTGCTAAAATTAGGAACAAGACAAGGCTGTCTACTCTCTCCATATCTATTCAATATAGTACTCTAAATATTGCTCTAGCTAGAGCAATAACACAACAAAAGGAGGTCAAGAGAACACAAATTGGAAAGGAAAAAGTCAAACTTTTGCTATTCACAAATGATATGATAGTACACATAAGTGACCCCAAAAATTCTATCAGGGAACTCCTACAGCTAACAAACACCTTCAGTAATATGACAGGATACAAGATTACTCAAAAAAATCAGTAGCCCTCAAATACACAAATGATAAATGGACTGAGAAAGAAATCAGAGAAACAACACCCTATATGATAGCTACAAATAATATAAAAAATCTTAGGATAACTCTAACCAAACAAGTGAAACATCTGTATGATAAGAACTTTAAATCTTTGAATAAATAAATTGAAGAAGATATCAGAAAAAGGAAAGATCTCTCATGCTCTTGGATATGTAGGATCAACATAGTAAAAATCTTACCAAAAGCAATCTACAAATTCAATGCAATCCCCATCAAAATCCCAACACAATTCTTCACAGACCTGGAAAGAACAATACTCAACTTCATACTGAAAAACAAAAAAACCCAGGATAGCTTAAAAAAAAATCCTGTACAATAAAGGAACTTCCAGAGGTATTACCATCCCTGACTTCAAGTTCTACTACAGAGGTATAGTAATAAAAACAATTTGATATTGGCATAAAAACAGGCATTTGGATCAAGAGAATTGAATTGAAAACCATGACATAAATCCACACACGTATGAACATCTGATTTTTGACAAAAATAAAAGCCAAAAATATACAATGGAAAAAAGAAAGCATCTTCAACAAATGGTGCTGGCATAACTGGATGTCAACATGTAGAAGAATGCAAATAGATCCATATCTATCACCCTGCACAAAACTCAAGTCCAAGTGGGTCAAAAATCTCAACATAAATCCAGTTACAATGAACGTGATAGAAGAGAAAGTGGGAAGTAGCCTTGAATCCATTGACACAAGAGACTACTTCCTGAAAAAAATACCAGTAGCACAGACACTGAGATTGACAATTAATAGATGGGACCTCCTGAAACTGAAAAGCTTCTGTAAGGCATGGTCAATAAGACAAAATGGCAGCCTACAGAATGGGAAAAGATCTTCACCAACCTCACATCTGACAGAGGTCTGATCTCCAATATATAAAGATCTCAAGGAACAGCAAATTCTCAACAAAAGAATCTCAAATGGCTGAGATACACTTAAATAATTGTTCAACATCCTTAGCTATCAGGGAGATGCAAATCAAAATGACTCTGAGATACCATCTTATGCCTGTCAAAATGGCTAAGATCAAAAACACTGATGACAACTTACGTTGGAGAGGATGTGGAGTAAGGGGAACACTCCTCCACTACTGGTGGGAATGCAAACTTGTACAGCCACTTTGGAAATCAGTATGGCATTTTCTCAGAAAATTGGGAATCAGTCTACCTCAAGACCCAGCAATACCACTCTTGGGCATATACCCAAAGAATACTCAAAGATACCGCAAGGACACTTGCTCAACTACATTCATGGCAGCATTATTCATAATAGCCAGAACCTGGAAACAACTCAGATGCCCTTCAACCAAAGAATGGATAAAGAAAGTGTAGTACATTTACACAATGGAGTATGACTCAGCAGTTTAAAAAAAAAAAAAAACATGAAATTTTCAGGCAAATGGAGGGAACTAGAAAAAAATCATCCTGAATGAGGTAACCCAGACCCAGAAAGACAAACACAGTATGTACAGAAGTGGATATTAGATGTACAGCAAAGGATAACCAGGCTACAGTCCACAGCCCCAGAGAAGCTAGGTAACAAGGAGGACCCTAAGAGGGATGCATGGATTTCCCTGGGAAGGGAAAATAGATGAGATCTCCTGGGTAACTGGGGGTGGGAGGTCAAGAGGGGAGGGGATAGGAGGATGGGAACATGAGGGATCAGGATGGTCAAGTTGGGGAAAGGATGGAGGGGGAGAGTAATGAAAGAGATATCTAGATAGAGGGGGCCATTATGGGGTTAGGGAGAAACCTGGTGCCAGGGCAACTCCCAGGAATCTACAAGGATGATCCCAGCTAAGACTCCTAGCAACAGTGGAGAGGGTACCTGAACTGGCCTTCTCCTGTAATCAGATTGGTGACTACCCTAATTGTCATCAGAGAGCCTTCATCCAGTAACTGATGGAAGTAGATGCAGAGATTCACAGCCAAGCACTGGGCCAAGCTCTGGGAGTCCAGTTGAAGAGAGGGGAGGAGGGATTATATGAGCAAGGGGGGTCAAGAGCATGATGCAGAAATCTATAGAGACAGCTGACCAAAGCTCATGGTAGCTAATGGCCTCTGAATCCATAGCTGAGGAGCCTCCATGGACTGACCTAGGCCCTCTGCATGTGGGTGACAGTTGTGTAGCTTGGCCTGTTTGTGGGGCCCCTAGCAATGGGACCAAGACCTGTCCCTGGTGCATGACCTGGCTTTTTGGAACCTATTCCCCATGCAGGAATGCCTCACCCAGCCTTGATGCAGAGGGAAGAGCTTGGTCCTGCCTCAACTTGATAACTCAACATGCTTTGTTAACTCCCATGGGAGGCCTTCCCCTTTTTAAATGGAGACAAAGGAGGAGTAAATGGGGGGTTGTAGAAAGGAGGTGGGGGGAGGGAACAGAAAAAGAGGAGGGAGCGGAAACTGGTTGGTATAGAAAATAAATTTTAAAAATTAATAAAAGAAAATGTCATAGAAAAATTTAATTAATTAATTAATATTTTCAATATAATGATGCCTAATGATATTCTGCTATACTCACAGATTGGTGCCTAGCCCAGCTGGGTCAATCATCATCAAAGAGACTTCATGCAGCAACTGATGAAAACAAATGCAGACACCCATAGCCAAACATTAGGCTGAGCTCAGGGACCCCTGCTGAAGAGAGGGAGGAAGGATTGTAGGAGCCAGAGGAGTCAAGGACATCACAAGGAAACCCAAAGAATCAACTAACTGGGCTCATAGGAGCTCACAGAGACTGAACCACAACCAGGTTGCCTACATGGGACTGACCAGGCCCTCTGCACATATGTGACAGTTGTATAGCTTGGTCTTCTTGTGGGACTCCTAAGAGTGAGAGCCGGGGCTGTCGATTCTTTTGCTGGCTCGTCCTCATATTGGGTCACTTTACCCAGCCTTAATACAAGGGGAGGTGCTTAGTCTCACTGCAACTTGATATGCCCTGTTTGGTTGACATCCATGGAAGGTCTGCCCTTTTCTGAATGAAAATGGAGGAGGAGAGGATTGGGGAGCGGGGAGACAGAGAGGAGATGGAGGAGACGGAGAGGAAACTGCAGTTGAGATGTAAAATAAATAAATTTTAAAAAAAGAATTTATTCTCAAGAATAAAAGTTAATATTAAAATAAATTAATTTAAAATAAAAATCTCATTTGATCAAGTACTTTTGAATGCCATTTTTCATCATTCTTATAGCTTCCCTATGAGAAAAATGTTTAGTGTATTAAAAGCAGATTATTCAGGCATGATTCATATACAGTAGTAGGCATAAGCCTTGAAACAGCAGGTCGATGAACATAACTTATTATAAACAAGATGTGTCAGTGTCCTTACACCTGAATGACACAATCTTCCTAACACGGATAGTGTCAGCTGCTGTTACAAGTTTTCATGGAGGCAAATCGTATGCTGTGTGCTCCCTTCTGCTGGTTCCTTTTGTCCCTGAGTGGATTTTTTATGTTTTTTTACCTATTTATTTTAATTTTTAAATTGAGTTTATAAAATTTATAATATTTACTCTATATAAAAGTACTGTACCTCTTCTACTTCATTATTATTACATGTGGATGTGTGTGTGTGTGTGTGTGTGTGTGTGTGTATGTGTGTGTATGTGTGTATGTGTACATGTATATACAACCTACTGAGTCCATTCAGTGTTGTCTATATGTACATGTGTCTAGGCTAGAGGTCTTTAATGGATGCTGAGAAGCAGAAGATTGGTTTCTTTCAGGGACATGCTCCCATATAGGTTGTACAATCCCAAGAGATTATTTTGTAATCTCAAACCTCACTGTTATATGTCATAGTTTGCCTCTTTCTTTTCCTGATTAATCGTCTACTTGATGAATATGCTGTTATTTTTTACCTCCTCCCTTATTGACAGACATTCAGGTTGTTTCCAAAGTTTGGCCATTATAAGTAATGCTGCTGTAAAATTTTTTATTCACTAATTGGAAGTTTTTCTAATTAGCTATTATAAGTTTGTATATTGTATCCTTCCTCACTTACCAATTAGAAAATAATAATCCCATTCCACTGGAAGGTGGAATTGAAACGTCAGAGGTAATAAAGCTGCAGGACAAGATTCTCATAGGGATATTAGGCTTGACTTCAGTAGGATACTGAAGACACCCAGGAGTTGGGAAAGACAAGCTGAGGCTGACACAGAATGGGTCTTCCACTCCAGTGCTCTTCTTCATGTATTTGGGTCATCCTTTTCCAGTGGGTATTATTCTCATGTACCTGATCCTTGCATAGGACAATAGATACCTATGATTATTTGCCTATAGTAAATAGGTTATCAACACACAGCATTCCTCTACACCTGCACAGAGATGTCAGTTTCAACACACAGGAGAATCAGAGATTTGGACACACCCCCTTCCAACACCAGTGCTGATGTGCACCTCTGACAGACAGCTGACATGGAAAGGATTTAGTTTCCATTCTCAAAAATACCACATGAGTGTATAGAAAGCCCATGACCTAAGCTCACTTCACTATTTTCTTTAAACAAGTTTCCATGCACAGGTCTTCACCCAGTTGTCGCGAATGATGAATGCACTGGGTATTTAGAAAGCCACAGTGACTCTATGAGACAAATCCCACTGTTATTCAAATTTTTTAATAGAAGAAAAAGTGTCAGAGACATCGAGTAACTTGACTAAGAATAGAGCACTCAGAATCCTGTCCATTGGCTGGTTCTATGTCATTTATTATACAACCCTGTGTGAAAATGGGTACTGCATAAAAAACAGTGACGATGTGCATACTATCTAGCAGCCATGGCCTTGAGAATCAGGAACACAGCTAAGACAGGGAAGGAAAGAAGAAAATAAGGCAGTATGTGGGCTTCTGGGATATTGAAAAGCTGAAAGCAGACATATTTATTCTCAGACATTAGAGACAGTAAAGATGGAGCCACGGACATGCTGCTGCTGAGACTGGACCAAGAATGAAAGATCCTAAATGTCATAAACAGCATCCAATATGAAAACTGTTTGAAGCAACTTTTCCCCAGGCCATAACTCAGGCTCCAGGTGTTGAATAACCAAGTATTGAGAGCAAAGCCTTTGTCCCATGGAGAGAAGCAGCAGTTTTTCAGGGTCATAGAGTCAGCCCTGTTGAATGAGCTTCTGTACTGAGTGGTCACTTGGATTCTAGCAAGTGATCCATGTCCTTAGAAACCAGCTATCCTTAGAGTAGAGAGGTTATTCACTTTCCCAAAATTAGCACCCCACCAGATACTAGCGATTTCATCATGAAGCACAAAGAGCAAACACCATAAGCCCTTGGCTAGAATGTTCCTGCTCTTAGTTGGTATACATAGCTAACAGATTTAAGGAAGAGGAAAGAAAACAAGTCAGAATCAAACCCACACAGAGCAAGACAAGCAATCCTTGCCAGGCAAGCAGAGATGGCGTTAAAAGATCATAGAAACTCAGCTGAAGGAAACAGGCATCTTACCTACCGTCTGAGTGCATTTGCTGGTGCCATAATGAAATGCCTGAGGTAGATAATTTCATAAAGAACAGAAGTTCATTAAGCTCATGTCTAAAGGTTCAAGGACATGATACTGGCATGAACTGAGATCTAATGCAAACTTCATGGAAGATAGTATCGTAAATGGTAGAAGTACATACAGGACTGAGAGGTTATAAATGTTCCCATGGCCTCCCTGGCTTGCCTTTAAAGTCTAGGTCGGAGCTGCCATCACACCATAACCCTTGCATTCCTCGTCTATAAACAACACAACATGGTTATCAGGGGCTGCTGGTAGCCCAAGCAGCAGACACCTGGGCCGATAGAAACACAACTGCAGCTGCCAGAGCATTGGTCCAGAAGGGCAGAACCCTGTGGCGGCCCTGGACAGTGCCCACGTACCCACAGAAAGTGCCCCAGGCTCAGTCACTGAAACAGATTCACACTTCTAGCCTTGGAGACTGACTTAGGGTGGACCTCAAAGACTTCCGAGATGGCTGGAAAAGGTCTTTTTGCAGACTCTGGAACAAACCACCTGCTTTGGATTTTTTGTTCTGATCTTATTGTATTTTGTATTGATTTATTTTGTATTTTTTTATCTCTGCTGATCTCTGAAGTGAGCATCGCTCTGCCATAAGCTCTTGTCCCCAAATGCTTTTTCTATGAGTGATTTTTCCAAAACTTTCTGCTCTGCTTCTTTCTGCTCCTCAGTCTCACAGAAAGTCTGATTAAAAGCAGACAACACTCATGTAATAGCCCCAATGCTCTGATAGTTTGAAATTTCCTTCACCAGATAATAGTCCTTCCTGAAAAGTCTTGGGCATGAATGCACTTTAGCCAAGTGTTTTGCAATGCTTTGCAAAGAGGCCTTCCATTTCTACTAACATTCCTTATTTGCATCGACATTCTGGTCACAAACACTTATCTAATCTCCAAGGTATTGTAGAATTTTCCTTTGTCTTTCCCCAATGAGATTCACCCATAATACTCTACATAGTCTAATATCTTTTTCAAACTCTTCCAATGGTTGGGCTGATGGTTGGCACACAGTGACAGTGACAACCTCACCCCTTAGCACCATCATCTTGCATCATTCTGTTTTCCATGATGTAAGACATCTGAGGCAGCCTAAGTCTTTTAAAGACTAGAAATGTGTTTAGTTTTTATTTCCGGAAGTCCAAGGGCATAATGCCTGGGTGAGCCAGGAAGGACTTCATGACAACAGTGTTATAATGGCAGAAACAAATGCCACAGCAAGCGGCCGCCACATTACACAAAAAGCGAATGATGCTGGAGCCATGATACCTTCCAATGATCTAAACTTCCCACCAGGCTCCACCTCTTAAAGGGTCCATCACTCCCCCAAAACACCACACTGAGGGCCAAGCTTCCAACAAATAAACTTTTGAGTAACCAACCACATCCAAATCATGGCTCTCTCTTCACTGAAGACTTCCTCATCTGCATTACTCATGCCTCTTTAGACTTCTTTGTTTTCCATACATCTGATGACTGAAGAACTAACTGAGGCTCACTGACCCTGGAAAGACAGTCCTCCCAAGATAGCCTGCTTCTCCAGATAGGTCTTGCCTGATATCACACCTGTCTTAGGCATGATAAGCAGCTAGCCCGGAGCCCAAAGCCCAGTCACACATCCTTTGTCAGCTCCCACAAGGCTCTACTCAGGCCACTATTCCCTTGCCCTAATCATCCCACAGTAAAGACTCCTGCCTGGTTTTTGTTGTTGTTGTTTGCTTTGTTTTGTTTTTTTTACCCCCATTCTCTCTGCCTCCTGACCAACTGAACTACTTTCCCATGAGCCTTTGCACTGTGCTATGCCTCCTATTCTGAGGGATCTGTGCATATAAATCATTTTTTTTCCTTCATGTTCTGAATTACTTGTCTGTGTATATTAGACTATCTAGTTTAAACAAATCCTAGATATCATTAAACCATATTACATCATACAAAATATACATGAAATTCATGGTGATAGCACTAATTCTTCTAGAAAAGGATTAAATCCTACTCAATAGAATGTAAGTAACAAATCTCAAAGGTATATATAACCTCTGGTGGGTATTAGGAGGAGTAATATAATCAATTTGTGTTTTGGAGAGAACATTATGCTCGGCTAGAGTGTTGGCCAGCTTTGTCACTGTGACAGAAAAAATACTCTGAGGTAATGAGCTTCTAAGAAGGAAACATTGTTTTAGCTCACAATAGCAAAGGTCTTGGTTCATGATTACTTGGTCCCATCGCATGTGGCCCTGTTTAGGGCAGGGCATGATAGCAAGAATGTGTATTAAGGGAAGCTAACTACCTCATAATAGTTAGGAAGCAAAGAGTAACAACAAGGGGCCTGAGTCCCAACATCTCCTTCAAGGGTGTGGCCCGGTGTTGTCTAATACTTTATCTAGGTCACATGCTAAAAGCTCCTCCCCCTCCCAACAGCACTGTGGACTGGCCCTGGAGCGTTTGCAAAGTGGGCCTTCAGTTCATGTTTTATAGCCAAACCATAACTGGGAAACCTCGAAGTGTGGTTCCGAGACCATCAGCATCACATCATCTGGAAACTTACTAAAAATGGAAATTCACAGCCGCTAACCCTGACCCAAGTCACAAATTCCAGAGGTAGGCTCAAAAATCCACGTATTAGCAAGTCCCCTAAGTGACTCACACTAGAGTTTGCAAATCTCTGGGCTAACCAAGAGGTAGGTGACCAAATGGGGTCCACCTGAGAGATACTGAAGGCTTGGTCTTGCCTGGGGAGTAATTAGAGGAAGAACCCAGGCTGGTAGCCTGGGCAGTGTGGCAACAGGAAGGGAAGAATACATTCAGAACCAGCAAGGAGGCACCTGCCCATGTGACGATGTGCAAGGTGTGCAGATGTGCAGACAGAAAAATTCTCACCCAAATGTGCTGCTAAATTGCCAGTGTTGGGCACAGTGCTAAGAACTAGCGTGACCACCAATTCCAGCAGCAACAGTCTCTCCGGCTGGTGATTGACCTGCATCCCCACAACTAGATTAGGGCTTCTTACAGGAAGAGATTGTGCAGGGCCTCCATCTTTCATACCAGCATCTAAGGAGGCTGCAGAGCCTAGGAACTTGGGATTCACTCAGGTCAGCAGCTGGGCCTATCTATTCTTCAACCCAAGCATTGTGCCTGCTTGTACAATACCATCCAACCCAAGCCACTGCATAATTTAAGTTTTCAAGCAACCACATTAGAAAAACTAGTGTGGAATAACTAAAATTAATTCCAACAATGCATTTGACCCAAGCCAGCACTTCAGCCTGCAATCAGTATTTACCTAGCCATTAATAAGATGTCTGAAATTCTCCATGTTGTCTCAGACCAAATCCTCAGTCTGCTATATAAACGATAATTGGAGCTGGGATTAAAGGCATGCGCCACCATTGCCTGACTGTCATATTTTTTGAGAGGGTCTTTTATTGCACCTGCCACTAAAACATTGGGAGGTATTTTTAAAATGTAGACTATTATGATTTTGTCTTTTGTTAGAATGGAAATATCTGATTCTTCAGTACATCCCAAACTGAACAAAATCACCCAGAGTGTTATCAGTTTTTCCTATCACTGCTGTTTCTTTTGGAAGGATAGGCTATTTGAATATATAGGTGAAAAGCAAAGGCCGAGTCCAGGGACTCTACCTGTAACTCAGCTCCCCACTGTTCAAGCATAGATGAGCTTGGGCAGGGTGAGAAAACACAGAACACTGGGTGCCCCATGGAAAGAGTGAAGAAACCAATACCAGAAAGCGAAACCATAGGCCAGGTCAAAGGATGCTGCCTTGCCGGGAACCCAGACAGGGAAACCAGACTGCTTGCTACTCGTGGGAACTGGACCCCTGACCCTGCTGATGGGCAGCGACTTCCCAGCTTCCTCTCAGCCTGGTCTTGGCCAGTGTCTTCTGTCTCCATTCCTCAGGGTAGACCCACACCTGTGGCTTTATTTGTATTGCTGGGTACGCCTATATCCCATTCCACAGGCCTCAGGGCTCTACCCAATTAAAAAGAAGTTCCCAGCCCCTTGCTATGCTGGGAACACCCAGCTTCCCATCCAGCCTAAAGATGTGTCCCAGCTACCACAACCTCAGTGTGACTATGTATTTCACAGCAGCAAAAACGTGCTAAGGTTGGCCACAGTTGCCATAACGCTGCAAAATGGCCTTGTTCCTTCTTAACTCTTAGCCCCACACATGGAATCTCCATGGAGACACCCATGTGTGCTCTGCTTTCCATGATATCAGCTCAACGTTAGGGATGATACTGAAGCTATGGAGAGGAGCATCAAAGAACTAGAACCAACTCCCCATTTTAGACCTTGAATAAACCATGATGAATCCTGCCCCACCCCTTCCCTGGGACAGTAGATTGGAATCTGGTTTCCAGAATGGAAAGTTTCCACAGGGAAGAGAGTCAGAGTTGTACCCAGGCCATGGCACTACGAAAGCCGAGTCCTCCCCACAAGTCCTCCCTCTGAAAGAGCAGTGTGGGCACTTTGACTCGTCCACACAATGTTCTTCATAGAAGAGCAGCTGACCAACAGGAATCTAGGTGGCCTCATGGCCATGCTGGGGCTAAAATGAACACCTCTTTATTTTATATTCTTCTCACTTGGATTAAGTGATTTTAGTTGTCAACAAATCCAGCCAAGAGGCAAATGGCAAGGAGCTTCCTGCAATATGTAGGCTTCACATGAAAGCCCTGCATCACATTTTCAAATATAAAATATCTTATGATCATTTCTATCATTTCCCTATAACTCTGGGACATGCAACTATGTCCCCCAATTTGTCTTTCTTCATTGAGTAGTCCCTATGTCTTAACAGTCCAGTGAGCTTTCTTCTAACGCATACCATACATTTTAAAGCAAAGTCATGAAGTACAAATTCAAGTGCCCTTGAAAGGGCAAACATAATCCCATGCCATGCTGAGCCTGAGGAGCCTGAGAATCATATCTGGTCCCTATCACGAACACATATTTGTGAGGTAAGAAACAAGATGTTCACACACCAGTTAGCAAGAATAAAACCACTCAAGGGGTCTAGGGATGTGTCTCCTTTGATAGAGTACTTGCCTAGCATACCCAAAGCCCTGGGTTTATTCCCATAACTTCACAGAACATGCCACAGTGGGGTGTTGTTGGTTGTTTGGGTTGGGGGAGCCTGCCACCCAGTTCCCAAATATATCACACATGGAGGCTTATTCTTAATTATAAATGCTCGGCCTTACTTTGGCTTGTTGTTAGCCAGCTTTTCTTAAATTAATCCATCTGTCTTTTGCCTCTGGCTTTTACCTTTCTCTATTTCTGTATACCTTACTTTCTCATTCTGTTGCTGGTTGTTTAGCTGGGTGGCTGGCCCCTGATGTCCTCCTCCTTCTTTCACTCCTAGATCTCTCTTCTTCCTCCCAGATTTCTCCTTCTACTTATTCTCTCTGCCTGCCAGCCCTGCCTATCCTTTCTCCTGCCTCCCTATTGGCCATTCAGCTCTTTATTAAACCGTCAGATGTTTTAGAAAGGCAAAGTAACACAGCTTCACAGAGTTAAACAAATGCAACATGAACAAAAGTAACACACCTTAAAATAATATTCCCCAACAGTGGTGCACAGCTATGATCCCAGCACTTGAAAGGAGGAGGTAAGAAAATTAGAAGTTCAAGGTCTTCCTCAGCTGCAGAGGGAGTTTGAAGCCACCCTTGGCCTGTATCAAAATAAACAAAAAAATAAAAATATTCATGAAGATAAAGAAAAAGGCTGAGTATGGGACTGAAGAAACCATGTCTAGGATTCAGCCAAAAGAGGGAAGTTCCAGAGAAAGTGTGAAATTCATGCTGACTTTAAAATTGTGCTACTCACACAGATCAGTAGTAAGAAAACAAGCCAACTGTCCCCCACACAGAGTCTCCATGGAGATGCTCACATGTGTCATGCTTTCCTTCATACCAGCTCGAATGCCCAGTTCTCAAAAGAAGGCATGGGGGGGTGGGGCTGGAGAGATGGCTCAGAGGTTAAGAG
This sequence comes from Peromyscus attwateri, assembly GCA_902168425.1. Classification (NCBI taxonomy): domain Eukaryota; kingdom Metazoa; phylum Chordata; class Mammalia; order Rodentia; family Cricetidae; genus Peromyscus; species Peromyscus attwateri. Next base: position 34,730 of record CABHPP010128106.1, read on the forward strand.
CACCGACTGCTCTTTCAGAGGTCCTGAGTTCAATTCCCAGCACCCACATGAGTTCAATCCCAGCACCCACATGGTGGCTCACAACCATCTGTAATGAGATCTGGTACCCTCTTCTGTATACATAATAAATAAATAAATCTTTAAAAAAGAAGAAAAAGAAGAAGAAGAAGAAGAAGAAGAAGAAGAAGAAGAAGAAGAAGAAGAAGAAGAAGAAGAAGGTGGCATAGGGTTGGCCAATAGATACACAAAATTTCAACCTCCTAATTATCAAGGTAATGCAATTTAAAGATCATAATATATTCCCTTGCACCAATAAGAATGGAAATTACTAGAAAAACAAAAAATCAGAAAAAAACTGAAGTGTTGGCAAGAACAGGGAGAAAAGGCTTGCCAGCACACAGCTGGGGGAGCATATGTTAGTAGGAGAACATGCCATGGAGGTTCCTCAAAACTTAAAATCAAAGCCACCAACATGCTCCAGCAATCCCACTATTGAGTGTATCTCCAAAGGAGATGAAAGGGTGTGTTGAAGAAGCACCTGCACTCCTGTGTTCTTTTCACCATTTTTCACAACAGCCAATGTGTGCAAGCCAAACACAGAAAGACAAATGCTGCACCATTTCACTGGTATATGCCATCTAGAGTAGTCAAATTCACAGAAGCACGAAGTGGAACGGTGGTTACCCAGGGCTGGGAACTGGAAAGATTGGAAGAAAGCTCATAAGGGATAAAAAATCCCCCGTGGGTGGGAGGAATATGTTCCAAAACTCCACTATGTTAACTGCAGTTAGCGGCAATGCAATATGTATTTGAAAAATAAAACTGTCATGATGTTCATAAGTGAACAAAAGCAGAATCTAAGCATCTGGCTCTGGCCCATGGGAGCTATACATGGAGTGCCTTATACTAGGGTAGGTGGGTGAGGACCGGAAGATAAATAGCCTGAGCCATGACAGGTTTGAATCTGGAAATAACAGAATCTGGCTTGTGGTTGGGGATTCTTCTCTGGCAGGTCTGTGGGAGACCAGTTATGGAGCACAGACTGAAAACAAATAAAGGTCTAGAACACACTGTGACCAGTCAGTGTGTGATTAAGATTTGAACCAGTTGTACAAGGCAAGAGGAGGTGAAAATTCAAGAGTTATTTAGGAACCAAGCCAAAGCTTTTAATAATTGCTGTGGTTTGGTGTGAAATGTTCCCCGACAGGCTCGTGCGTTTGAACACTTGGTCTTCAATTAGTGCTGCTAGCTTGGCAGTTTGTGGAATCTTTCAGAAGTGAACATCTCAGGAGTAAATGAGTCACTGGAGGCAGGCCCTGAGGCCTGGCCTCACTGCTGGTCTGTTCTCTGCTTCCTGACTGCAGAAGCAGTGTGACTGCCGCCTGACCCCCCTGCAACCAAGCCTTTCCCCCTGCCACAATGGACTGTAGTCCTTTAGACTGTAAGCCAAAAGAAGCCCTTCCTCCCTGGAATTGCTTCTTGTCAGGCCACAGCAGGACAAAAGTAGCTAACACGGTAGCTCACAGAATGTAGGTGAGGCGAATTGAAGGGATTCCTGGTAGATTACTGCATTCGATCGCTTTAGTTTGGGTTATCGATGCTTCATAGATCCTGAGGGGGAAAAAAAATAGTGTGTCAGCAAGAAATATGAAGAAGGTAGTGGAATGGGCAAGAAGAGGAACAAGGGAAGGATATGTTAATAAGTAACACAGATGAGAGTGTAAAGAAAAAGGAACCCTTGTACACTGCTGGTGACCATGTAGACTGGAGCATCCTTTGTGGAAATCAGTACAGAGATTTCTCAAAAAGCTAAAAATAGTTTATGATCTTTGTGATCTATATGACCCAGATCTCCCATCCTGGTGACCTGAAGGCCAACACACCACGGAGATACTTGCACATCTGTGTTTACCACAACACCATTCACAAAAGCCACGTGGAACCATCTAGATGCCATCAACAGATTAAATGGGTAAAGAAAATTTGTTGCATATATTAAGTAGAAATTTATTCAGCTGTAAAGAAAATGGAATTGAGTCACCTACAGAAAATGAATGGAAATGAAACCATCAGGTTTAGCAAAATAAGCCAGACACAGAAATGTATATACATATGTATATACATACATTCATATACACATATATTGTATAAATGACTTCTGCACAAGAGTGTTTGCTGTGTGTGTACACTTCTCTCTCTTTCTCTTTGTGTGTGTCTGCGTGTGTGCGTGCGTGTATGTGTGTGTGTGTGTGTGTGTGTGTGTGTGTGTGTGTGT
>CABHPP010128107.1:0-11946 GCA_902168425.1 Peromyscus attwateri
CCCCCCCCAAGGAGAGGGGTTGGCTTGGTGTTTAATTAAGTATCCCCTGCTGTTCTCCATGGGGCACACACACCACTCCAGTCCCATGGCCTCTGTACCTTCAACAATTTTCTTCCTATTTGGAATGCTCGCTTCCTCTGCCTTGGCAGTCTAAATCCATACTGCATGTATTGTCCAATTATTAACGCATGGATTCTTAGGTTTAGACGCTCTGTGGCAAGCATTTCACAAGCTTTTGGGGGAAAAGGGCAGAGAGTAAATAGTCTAGAATTTACAAGCCCCTGTCTGTCACAGCCAGACACGTCTTCCAAATGCAGTAAAAAAGCCACCACAGACAATACGTGAACAACCAGTGTGACTACAGTCCAATAAAACTTTATTTGCCAAGACTGACCACGGGATTTGGCTTACAGGCTATCATTTGCTAACCACTGCCATGGAGCATAGTCTCATAGGACATGAAATCCCTGTAGCATGGCCTCCATGCACATGATGCAGGCCCATACTGAATCAATCACAGGAACACAACCTCCAAATCTATTGACAGGTCTCTAGTATCATCTTCCTTCAGGTTCCACGTTAGGGACTTACGCATTTATAATTCCAACTGAGAAAAGAGTAAACTATATCATCTACTACCACAGTATTTAATAAACCACACTAAAACCATATGGTTTCAAACAACAGTCATTTATTATCTCTCCTTAGTTCAGGGGCCGCTGATCTGAACTGGCCTTGCTCATATCTCTGCGGAGCTGGCAGGTTAGTTGGGGCTGGCCTTGACTAGAATAATTTGATTCGGTTCTATGTGGCTTCTCATCTCCAAAACACTAGCCAGGGCTGGCCTTCACTGTCAGGCTGAAGCAAAGTCTGAGAAAGAGCAAGCGTAGGGGGAGCAAATGGATGGCTCAGGCCTCAGGCCTCTGGAGACAGATGCTTGGAGCTGAGTCTGTCATTTCTACCACACTGTCTTGGCTGCAGCAAGTCAAAGACTCGTCCAGGACCATACTGAAGAAAGATTCTAATCAGGGCGAAATACTGAGTACAGAGAAGCCATTCACTGGGGTCTTCAATGAGCCAGGCTGTCACCAGAGCACTCCAATACCAGCTCATTACTGGCACGCTTTCTCAGTGGTGGACTGTCACTTAGGCAGAAGGAAGCTGGGGAAAAAAATCAATTTATTCTCAGATTCTTTGAAGACCCATGTTCTAATGTGTCAAATTTTTCAAATAGCTCAAAGCAGTTGCTCATTTCCTTCTGTTTGACCATGTCATAGAGAAGTGTCTGTCATTTCCAAGGTCAGAGGACACACGTGTGCTGCAAAGTTAAGACTTATCAGAAATAAAGTATCTAAGAAGTGAAAGGGCACCCAAAGTGTCCAGTTGTCCAGCTACAGAAAGCAAAGCAACAAAAGAAGGCCCATTAAAAACCAAAACCACAGCCAGGTGTGGTGGCGCACACCTTTTGTCCCAGCACCTGGGAGGCAGAGGCAAGCTGATCTTTGTGAGTTTGAGGCTACCCTGGTCTACAGTGCGAGTTCCAGGACAGCCAGGGCTGCATAGAGAAACTCTGTCTGGAAAAAAATAATAATAATAACAGCAACAACAACAACAATAATAATAATAAAACACAGCCCTGAACCCGTGTACCCAGCTTTACCCAGCAGCCCAAGCTAGGCTCCTAGTTCTTACTGTTGGCCACCTGTTTGGTTTAGACAAAATATTCCAACAGGAAAGTACCATTAAAGATTCTTCTTTTGTAACAAGCTCCACAGGAATTGTATTCATTTGGATTCTTTGGTTCTAAGTACCAGAAGCCATCTTAAGCAAGCTAAAGCACTTGAAAGAAAACCTGGCGTTAGAACACAGTGGCTGCCTCTCAGAAGCCACAGAGAACGGAAGCTGAGCTTTAAGAAGGAACTGGCACACAGCAGGGCCCAAGAGAGCGCTCTCTCCTCTCCTCAGCTTCTTCATTTCTGTTTCAGTGCAGCCACAAGCTTGTTCTAGTACTTAGCCCAGGTTATGGAGGGCATGTAGGGGGAAATGACTTCCTATGTCCTCGTGGACATTTTTTTTTTTTTTTTTGCTATTGTTCTTACGGAGTGGGGGGGATTCATTCTGTTGCTGTGACAACCACCATGACCAAATGCAACTTTAGGGAGGAAAGGGTGCATTTTAGCTTATAGGTTACAGTCCATCACTGATGGGAATCAGCAAAAACACGGAGGCAACTCCCAGACAGCATTCCTTCCAACCAAGAAACTCACTTCACAGCCAAAGAAAGAGATACAGCAAGAACCATGAAGAACGCTGCTTGCTAACATTTTCCCAAGCCAGCTTATACTTAGCCAGCTTTCTTACATAGTTCAGGACCACCTGCCTAAGGATGGTGCCACACACGGTAGGCTGAGCCCTCCTACATCAACCAATAATCGTTCAAATCTGAACAGTTCCTCAGCTGAGACTCCCTTCTCAGGTAACTCTGGGCTGTGTCAACTTGACAGTTAAAGCTAAGACAGAGGGGTGTGTGTGTGTGTGTGTGTGTGTGTGTGTGTGTGTGTGTGTGTTTATGTCCATGTCCATGTCTGTGTGTCCATGTGTGTGAACACATGCATGCACACCTCTATGTGAAGATTAAGACATTGAATGTCTTTCTCCATTGCTCTCCACCTTCTATTTTGAGACAAGAGTCTCTTGCTGAATCTGGAGCTGAGCGCTTTGTTGGGCTGGTTGCTCAGCTAGCCCCAGGAGCCTCCTGCCTCGTCTCCTGAGCCCTAGGATTGCAGGTGTGAGCTGCCACTCCCAGCTTTTTACGTGGGTGCTGGGAATTCGAACTCAGGTCCTCTTGCTTCTAAAGCAAGCACTTTATGATCAAACCGCCTCCCCAGACCCCTATGTTTTATTTTCTCTGTCTGTGTCTGAACTGGAATATTGATGTATTAACTCCATATTCCTGATGATACGAATTTTATTAGTCGAGCTTGAGTCTGATGGTCACTCAGTTCAGTCATCTACGGCCATGTTTTGGAGAACAGAACATGGTCCCCAAGTCCCCTCTTCTGTGAGACACTTGAAGGGGTGCTGAAAGTTGCACAAATATGCCCCAAAGAGCTTGTGTCAAAACATCTCTGGAGTTTTAGGCCAGGACTTCAATAAGGAGGAAAACAGGTCAGGCTTGTAAACTTGTGGAACTCTCAAATCTGTGCATTCTTTCAAGTCTCACATTTCCCCATCACTGGGTAAATTTATGTTAATGACCTAACATGCCAAAAATATGAATGAAAGCTTGCCCCACAAATAGACTTGGAGTTAAGGCTCCAAGGGTGAGCAGCTAACCTGGGTAGTTAATGTCTCACTAATGGAAAGGTACCAAAGCTGACAGGAAGGGTCTATGAAAGCTGAATGGATGGAGAACTAGCAAGCAAACAGCCACCGCATACACCTGCATCTAACTGGGGAACTTGGAGAAACAGTGGGGGTCGTGCATCCAGGACTTGCCATGTTAGTTAAGACTGCCGAGTTGATGTTTAATTTGCTGGCAGTGCCAGCTTGCTACTTACATGGAAAGAGCTGGTTCCATTGGCCATTGGGAGCCCATGGGCACCAAAATTCATGTTCTAGCTAGAGCAACCTCTGCTGGTATGCTATGAAGCAGTGTGTGCTGGAGACAGCCAGGGACTATGGGGAAGGGACCGCACAGCCACATTGGTAACAAGAGCCAGCCTACTTTATAAAGGTCCCAGTGGGCTAGGGAGATGGCTTACCCTGTAAAGAGCCTGCTGCAGAAGCATTTGGGTCTAAGTTCTGATCACCAGCACCCGGGTGAAAAGCAGAGCCCAGTACACATCTGTAATCCCAGTGCTAGGGAAGTGGATCCCTGGAGCCAGCTTAGCTTAAAGTGAGAACCTCCAGGTTCAGGGAGAGACCTTGTCTCGACAATTAAGGTAGAGAACAACTGAGAAAGCACCTGTAGATTTGTACCCACATGCATATGTGCATACACTCACATGCAAACATATAATAAACCTATACAACGCCTCCCTGCCACACACGTAATCACATCGAGAGGGCACAAGTTGGAAGCAGTGGGACCAATTAGAAAGCTGTGACACTAATCCAGGTCTGACATGGCGGAGAAGATGGGGAGGCGGGTTTACGGCAGGCAGGAGCTGTAAGGAAGGTCTTCAGGACGTGCAGAAAGCAAGCGGCAAGGATGACTCCGGGAAGCCCTGTGGTCTGCTTTCTCTGAATGGGGAGAAGTCTGTTAGGAAAGATCGGGTGTTCCAATCCAAGTAGAAGACAAGGCATTGGTACCTGTCAGAATACACAGTGTTCTTAAAATGCCCCCCAGTACTTGGTACCCTGCCAAGGAGTCCTTCTGAAAAGTCGTTAAGGGCTGTACGTTCTAGAGGAGTACCTTTACAGGTCCAAGTGCATAATCAGGCCAGTGTTTTCTGAGGACATTTGGGGAAATAACAGAGCCCGGATCATCAGAGGAAGGCATGTAGAATATGACACAAAGGGTCCAGTTCCATCGCTGTAAAATCCTCAAAGACCCAGGAGATGAGGGTAGACCAAGGACTCAGCGTGAGCAAAGGAGTGCAGAGGAAAGATGTGAGAAGTGGTCCAGGCTCACAGGGCAAGAGTCAACGGGGCAGGGGGAGATGTGTCAGAGAAAGTCACGGCTTACCACTGGCTTCACAGGAAGGTCTTCCTGGCTAAGAGCTCATGCTGTCCTTAGCAGGGTTGCCAGAAGTGGCAGGGCAGGCATGTCGGATAAACAGCCAAGCCTTTTAGTGTATGCCCTTTAGGAAACAGGAATGTGACTGGACCCTCTGTATTTTCACTTGCTAAATTTGGACATTCAGGGTCTGAAGAAGACTGGGAACAGGTAGAGATACAGGCCTTGTGTGGAAGTGGGGTTTGTAAGTTTTCACCCAAGAACACACAAGACACGACTCGTGTGTCTGGGCCTCACAACTGACTACACTTAAGAATCGCCCAGAGAGCTTTGAAGAAAATAAAGTAAAAAACGACCCGATTATCAGAGGTGCTGGGTTAATTCACCTATTGCACAGTCTAGGAAGTTTAGGTCTCCTTAGGTGATTCTAGTCCATGGCGAAATTTAGGGACCATTGAGCTAAGCCCGGGGAAAGATGGAGTCACTGATGCGGGTGGAAAAGAATGCACAAGTTGGTTCCCTAGAGAGCAACTAGTGCTTACAAGCTACACAGGGACAAGGAGACAGCAAGGGGAACGGAGAGTGCTGGTTTGGGCATGATGAATGACCCACCAAAGCCAAAGGGAGCCAGGGAAGGCCTCGCCAGGGCAGCCCCAGGGGAAAGAAGGATGCAGTACTAGACAGCTGCTGGTAGGTGGCGCTGGTGGGTTCAAGGTCAAGGAGACAGTGTGGAAGCCAGTTTTCAGGTGCTGGGAAACACAGGCAAGGTGCCAATCCTGTCATTCCTGCCTTTATCTGAAAACAGAGATGTATGCTGTCTTCCCTACTCAACTCCTAGGGGGACAAAAGCCAAGTAGGAAAAAAGGACGCACACGTTTGTCTTAGCTTGAGATGCTGAAGCAATACAGCATTGGCTTCGGAACAGCTGGAGCATGTTCTCATTTCCCAGTTCAGTGGCCATGGTCAAGAGAGTAGCCCCAAGGACACTTCCATGCTGGTAGTCACCAACTGGACAAGACCACACATGGTCTGGGAGGTGTTGGAGGATGAGATATGGTCCAAGCACAGTGCCTGACAATAGTGGGTGCTTTTCAAATTGTTTTTGCCCAAGCCAAAAGGACTTTGCAAATGCAGTAGACAAAGACTACAACAAGAATTATGACTATAAGGAAAAAGGAATTTATAGATCCCAGCACTTACATGGCAACCATAATTATCCACAACTCCAGTTCCTTGGCATCTGACACCCTCTCCTGACCTCTGTGGGCATCAGGCATGCACATGGTATACATGCATACATGCAAACAAAACACTCATAAAATAAAATACATCTTTTTTTTTTTTAAATCAAGTCTGCATAGGGGCTGGAGAGATGTCCCAGGGGTGAAGAGCACACACTGCTCTCTTGCAGAGGACCTGAGTTCAATTCTCAGCACCCACATTGGGTAGCTCACAACTATGGATAACTCCAGCTACAGAGGGATCCCATGCCTCTGGCCTCTGAGGGTCCCTGCACCCGTGTGCACCCTCTCATATATATAATTAAAAATAAGACAAATCTTGAAAATGTGTGCCTGGGAACTAAAATGTCTTGAATTTAAGTTAGAGTTTCTTCAAGCGAGGGTTGGGAGCAGTCTCCCAGTCAGGCTCTGCTCTCGGCAAGGGGGCAAGGGAGAAAGGGAAAGGAACACAGACGATGGATGATTACATATGAGAGGATGTGTGGGTTTCTAATTCAGTTACTGCATCTCGGAAGTAGTATTGCATTCTATCACTACTAAGGGGTTTTAACTTCCCTGGGAGTATTTTTCTCTTTTTTCCATTATTACAGGAGAATCTGCAATTAGCCACCTCAAATAAGGCTCCTGTTTTTCAGCTGTTGGCCACTGCCGACTCCGATACCCTCCCTCCCAGGGAACTACTCAAGAAAGTGAGGGGACAGGCAGGTTCAAAGCCACGAGTAATGTCGAAAAGGTGCCTAATTTGCCTAATGATGGTAGTTAGAATGCTGAGTGTGCTTCAAAGCACCTCACCAATGTTAACTAATCAATGCTCAGAACACCCTCTGCAGTGTGCCTCTGAGTGCACAGACGGACTGCGGAGCTTCAGCTGGGGCTAAGATTTAAATATGGCCACTTGACAGTGAGAATCTGTAACCACACCAGGACAGCTGTGTCAGTCTCAAAGAATCCTGTGTGCTCTGACAGAGGAGTTGAACAGATTGTTTTAGGAGCTGTCTGAAAAAAACAAGCATAAAAGAAAATTGATTGATGCACTAACCATTTCAGAGAAACATTCAAACCAGCAAGTTGGGGGCTAGAGGATGAATGCATGCTTGTCTAAAATTCTATTTTCTACAAAGTTCAATTGTTAATATTTTTGAAGTATTTTTCCAGTGGCAAGGTCCCAGGAAATCCATAAAACTTGGCGTAGTGCAGAGTTTCTCAACCTCACTCTGCAGGCATTCTGGCTGGCTGATTGCCTACTGAGGAGGAGGAGCTATGTGTGCCAGGGGAGCACTGGCAGATGCTAGGAGCACAAACCCCTCTCCAAGTCTGATAAAAAAAAATATCTCCATTCATTCTTTAGTGTCCCCTGACCATCCAAATTGTGTATGTGTAAGAACTGCACACTTGGACTAGATTCATAGTATTTCTTCCCAGCTCTCTCCACATCCAGAGAGCTCTTGTGGATTTATAACTTCCATGACAGGGATGAAGGGATTCTAAAGGGACACTGCTTTCCCTGTCTGCCGCGGTCAGACTCTTGAGACAATAAACCTCCCCAAATTGGAATTCCCTAGGATTCTGACTCTGTGAGAAGGGCAAGGCTGAAGCCCTGAGCCAGTCAGAGCAGGAAAGTGTCTCTTGAAAAGAGATTTTCCAGGATTCCAGCAGCTGGTCAGATCACCTTGAAGGAGAGAAGGAAGTCGAGCAGACCGGATGGGTCAATGATGGAGAGACAGAAGCCGAGCAGACAGATGGGTCGATGATTGGAGGAGCACACCGTGACGGGATCGCTAGGCTGTGCCTATTTCTTGCTCTCTACTGAAACCTAAACCTCAGGTCAGAGCCCAGGAGGTTGTCTTGGAGGTCACTGGACTTCTTCAATAGTTCCTCTTCTCAACATTATCATGTTGAGTAAACTTCCATTCTTTGCTTCCCACTAGAACTTTCTTTATTCTTGTGAGGACAGGTGGCTGGGCCCAGTTCATCAGGGCTGCCAGAGCTCAGGCTCTTACCTTAGCAACTCCAGTCACAGTTTTACCAAGGGGAGGAGCATTTAATCTTCCCTGGATTGTTACTCTTTGGTTCATGTGAAGAGAGATATCCAGAACTTCTCCTGGCATGGGAGGGTAGGCCTTGGATGACACAGTGTCTCTGAAGATTCTCTGAATAGCAGTGCATTTTAGCATTAGGAGATTGCTTCCCTGGACAATCCATCTGCATGGGGGCTGGCAATGGACCTGGGGGTGTCTGCTAGTGGCCTCTGTAGCTTTCTCTTTCTCCTCAGATTGCCTGCTGGATATACTAATGCTCGGGGAAAGCTGGCAGCCCACACAAGACATTTCTGGCTTTGCCTGCCTCCTCCATCTCTGCATACTCAAATGCCAAATTCTCCCACTCTTGGAGCTGAGAACTCTGGGGGCTGTTCAGAATGAGCAACTGGCGATCAGCCTGCCTACAACCAACCTCTGACTCCTTCATGCCTCTGTACCTCGGTTCCTTCTTTCTTACCATCCAGTGCCTCCCCAGAAGTGACAGAAGTCCTAATTGCTGTTAGTTCAAGGGGAAACAATGACACTTTATTAAAGCTTAGAAAAATAAGGGAAATTATCTACTGATGTGTAGAGGAATCTTAAAGAGTCTTATTAATAAGATCAAACCTGAGGCCAGTTATTGGGGTGAACTCTGGAAGATCAGAGAGACAGAACAAGTCACAGCTAACCTTACCTGGCCAACTTCTCAGCTGGTCTTGTTTCATCAGACTGGAAGCCTCTGTGTCCTCATATCCTAAAAGCTTAACCAGATAAATGCTTAACCAGCCAAATGCTTCTAGTTTCTGGTCTTCACGCCTTATATATCTTTCTGCTTTCTACCACCACTCCCTGGGGTTAAAGGCTCGCTTTCTGGGATTAAAGGCGTGTGTCACCATGCCTGGCCGTTTCCAATGTGGCCTTGAACTCACAGAGATCCAGAGGGATTTCTACCTCTGGAGTGCTAGGATTAAAGGTGTGAGTGCCACCATTTTCTAGCCTTTGTATCTAGTGGCTGTTCTGTCTCTGACCCCAGATAAGTTTATTAGGGTGTACAATATTTTGGGGAACACAATACCACCACACTGATGGACATAAGGATAAATAGAGGATAGTCATACTATGTGTTATGAAAACAAATTGGGCATTTATAAGTTCATATATGTAGTCTCTTTACACACAGTGTGTCTGCATTTGAACAGAGGGTCTTATAAGGGAACGATTAGGGTTAAGTGACATCCTAAGGACAGGACTTAATCTGCCAGAGCTGTTGTCCTTACCAGAAAGTGACGCCAGAGGAAAGCAGTGTGAAGACAGCAGAGAAGTAAGGATGAGAACCCTCACGAGAAACCAACCTTGGTGCCTCAGCCTTGGACTTCCAGTCTCCAGAAGTGTTGGAAAATAAACATTTGTCCCATCACCAATGCTGTGGTAATCTATAAGAGCAACCTGAGAAGACTAATACACCACAGAACTCAGCAGTTAAGTAAATGGGACAAAAACAAACAGAAAATGAGTTAGAAGAGCCTCACCAAGGTGGGCAAGAAACAGCATGATGTGCAGAGCTGGAGAAAACTCAGAGCCTCTGAGCAAGAGGATCATCACCATTTGGCATCTTAAGACTCCACAGACAAGATTGTGAGCACAGTCAAACACAAGTGCTTTGAGACACTGGCATATAAATGGAGGTGTCTGGGATAATCATCCCAATGTGACAAATCCCAGTTAGCTCTGGGAGAAGACTGGAATTGGGCAAGGAAATGGTCAAGGGGATGTTTTATCTTATGCTATCTGGAGGGTTTCAAAATATGTATTTTATTAATTCTTTGAGAATTTCACATGATATATTTTGATAATATTCATCTCCACTCCTCCCCTTAACTCCTGACAGATCTGCCCTAAGCATGCCTTCCCAGCCTCCTATATCCTCTTTTTTTTTTTCTTTTCAGTTTTTTGAGACAAGGTTTCTCTGTATATCCCTGGATGTCCTGGAACTCACTCTGTAGACCAGGCTGGCTTCCAACTCAAAGATCTGCCTGCCTCTGCCTCCCAAGTGCTGGGATTAAAGTCCTGCACCACCACAGCCTGGCACTTTTTTTTTAAACTCACAGAGTCCAATTAGTGCTTCCCACATACTCTATCTGTTGTTTCAGAAAAATTCAGCTGGTCTGGAGAGATGGTTCTTGCTACAAAAGCACAAGAGCCAGAGTTTGAGCTCCAGCACACACACAAAGGCAAGCACCAGCAAGTGCTTGGAATCCCAGTGCTGTGGAGTTGGAGGTAGGAAGATGCCTGGGACTCGGTGATCGGCCAGCCTCACCTACTTGGCAAGTTTAGGCCAGTGAGAAACTCTTCTCAAGAAAAAAGTGGACAGCACCTGAGGAGTGACACCCATTATTGTCCTCTGGTTTATACACCTGCACACACACACACATACACACACACACACACATAATACATAACTAATGTACTACATACTGCATATATCATAAACAATAATTAAGTCCTTTGTTGCCTTATTGTTCTTCTGTTTCCTCAGAGCTTGAATTATGTTCTCACTGATGCCTACATCTGGCCTCTATTAAAGGCAACATAAAGTCCCAATAATATTAAATTCTTTCTGCTCTAAGTTCTATAATGAATCACACTTTTTCTCAGTATTTGAACCTAGTTGCTTGATGCAGGAGTGGAACATGCAGAGTATTTCCCTCAAAATCTAAACTGAGTTCCATTAATAGGAGAAGAGAAACATGTTCATTCTTTTCAATGGAGTCTAGAGAGAGAAGAAATAAATTTACAATAAAAAAGAAAAGTAATCTGCACATTATGGTTGTTAGCTTGGTGTTTTTGTGGGACTCCTAACAGTGGGAGTAGGGGTGTCTCTGACTCTTTTGCCTGCTCTTGGGACTCTTTTCCTCTCACTGGGTTGCCTCACCTAGCCTTGATATGAGGGTTTGTGACTAGTCTTATTGTAACTTGTTATGCTGTGTTCAGTGGATATCCCCGGGAGGCCCGCTCTTTTTTGAAGGGAAACAGAGGAGGAGTGGATCTGAGGGAGAGGGGAGGGGAGATACTGGGAGGAGTGGAGGGAGGGAGAACTGCAATCAGGATGTATTGTATAAAAGAAGACATTCACAATAAAAACGAAGAGCAATACAAAGAAACCAGACAAAATATACCAAGTCAATAATAATAAAAGCCCGTGAAATGAATTTTCTGAAATAAAATTCAAAAGAGGTGGAGAGTTAAAAAACAATCCACAATAGTGACTTCATGGAGCTCACAACATGGTGCATTTACTGAGTCCATCTTCCTTCAGGAATGTGTACCTGTGTTCAGATTCCACACAGACCGGCTAGTGGCAGTGAAGACACTCCCAGATGAAGTCTGCTCTTTAGAACCCAAATATTGGCTCTTATGGGAAGAATTAAGAAAATACTTCTTCCTCTGAAGAAAGAATGCCAACCCATGATGTCCCCTTCACATATCTGTGGTTCTTCTAATAGGTTTTGGTGTTTTCTGGATGTTGGACATGGGCTGTCCTCACTGCCTTTTGTTATGGGAGTTATTTTAGCAATCATTGGAGGGCTTGGTGCTCTGTAAACTGCTCCACACACACACAATCAGTCTTTTTCTGTAAGGCTTCCAGATCCATTCTGAGTCTTGCTTCTGTGTTTCCCTACTGCAGGCCTCCAGGCCTTCCCTCCACTCCACGAGAAGCTACCCTAACTTTTCAGTGAAGTCTTTGCCCACGCCTTCAGTTCCCTGTGGGGAGCTTGAGTTTCTTTCCTTCCCTTCTTGGCACCGTCTAGATGAAGTTTCTTTAATATAGACACTCAAGGACACCACATACTCCTCCAGAGCTCTTACCACAAGGAAACTCAATTAGCCAGTGTCTGGCTTTCCTGTCAGACTCTAAACTTCAGGATTGTAGGAATTTTATTGCCCTCCTCCTGTTGACACAAACACCCAGTGCCATGCCTGCAAAATGGTAGCCACTCCATGCACA
>CABHPP010128108.1:1518-13370 GCA_902168425.1 Peromyscus attwateri
GTCGCCTTGAGGGGGGGTGGGGTGACGCCTGAGGGGCCCACGCACCCTCCACTCACAGGCTGTTGTGGCTTCCAGGGCTCGCCATACGACACGCACACCACCGGAATGACTGGCGCCATCAGCTATCACCCATATGGCAGCGCGGCCTACCCATACCAGCTCAACGACCCCGCGTACCGCAAGAACGCCACGCGGGACGCCACTGCCACGCTGAAAGCCTGGCTCAACGAGCACCGCAAGAACCCGTACCCCACCAAGGGCGAGAAGATCATGTTGGCCATCATCACCAAGATGACCCTCACGCAGGTCTCCACCTGGTTCGCCAACGCGCGCCGGCGCCTCAAGAAGGAGAACAAGATGACCTGGGCCCCGAGGAACAAAAGCGAGGACGAGGACGAAGACGAAGGAGATGCTGCCAGGAACAAGGAGGAGAGTCCCGACAAGGCTCAGGACGGCACAGAGACCTCGGCAGAGGACGAAGGTGAGCGGGGCCGCGGTCGGTGCGAGGGCTAAAGGAGCTTTCTTCCCAGGCGGGCTGTGGTTGGGGCTGACACTACGCACCTGCCACGCGGGGCCCGGGCCTACGAAAGCGGCTAACCGGCTTCGTTCCGGGCCTGCCGCGGGATTTGGCCTGGAGAGTCCTCCGGGCACTGCGGAGATGTTGGGCCGCGCTTAACGCTGCCTTGGGGGCGAGGTCAGGGGTCGTGGGGAGGCCCAGTGCAGGACGTTCGTTGGGCGGATGGGACTGTGGGTGCCCCGCGCTGGCCCAGCTTTCCGCCCACCGTGTCCGCGTCCCCGCAGGGATTAGTCTGCACGTCGACTCGCTCACGGACCACTCGTGCTCGGCGGAATCAGATGGGGAGAAATTGCCCTGCCGCGCCGGGGATCCCTTGTGCGAATCGGGTTCGGAGTGTAAGGACAAGTTTGAGGACCTGGAGGATGAGGAGGATGAGGAAGACGAGTGCGAGCGGGACCTGGCGCCTCCCAAACCCGTGACCTCCTCGCCACTCACGGGCGTAGAGGCACCCCTGCTGAGCCCGGCGCCCGAAGTCGCGCCGCGCGGTGGCAGCGGTGGCAAGACGCCCCTAGGCAGCCGGACGTCGCCTGGAGCGCCGCCGCCCGCTAACAAGCCCAAGCTGTGGTCGCTGGCCGAGATCGCCACTTCGGACCTCAAGCAACCAAGCTTGGGCCCGGGTTGCGGACCTCCGGGGCTACCAGCTGCCGCCGCGCCCGCCTCATCAGGGGCCCCTCCGGGAGGCTCGCCCTACTCCGCCTCTCCGCTGCTGGGCCGCCACCTCTACTACACGTCGCCGTTCTATGGCAATTACACAAACTACGGGAACTTGAACGCCGCGCTGCAAGGCCAGGGCCTTCTGCGGTACAACACCACGGCCTCCGCACCAGGCGAGACGCTGCACGCCGCGCCCAAGGCGGCTAGCGACGCGGGCAAGGCGGGCTCGCACCCTCTGGAGTCCCACTACAGGCCTCCGGGCGGCGGCTACGAGCCCAAGAAAGGTAGGCTGCCCGAGGCTGGCAGGGAGGGATCCTGGTGAGTCAGAATAAGCCAGAAACCTGGGAAAGGGCTCCGGGAGTTGGGAGACCTTTGGACAGACAGAGCCACTTGCCAGACCAGAATTAGGGAAGTCAGTGTGAGGAAGAGGATTGAGGGTGAACGCAAAGAGGACTAGCCCTCTTTTTAGATCTACTCTGCTTTGTTTACTCCTTATTTAATTTATTGTTAATACTGTCACCGTAACTATTTTGTTTTTGGCAAACTTACTGCCAGGCAAAGAAAACTGCGCTTGCCTCTCTGCTGGGTGTAGTCTTTCCTCTGTGGTGCTGGTTAAATGGAGCTTAGCCGAATCCTTTCTGCCTTTGGCTCGAGGAAAGCACAGGTTCTCGGGAACTCTCAGAGGCCTAATTCTCTTACACTGCCTACATTGTTCCTAATTCGGCATCCCTGGGATGGAGGCTCCAGGGGAGGAGGAGAGGAAGGGGCAGGAGGAGGGAGCCTAAGTAAAATGGATGTTAGATTCCCTGGGAGTGTGCGGCCCTTGCAGGGATAAGAGCTGATAGGTGCTTCGCTGCCGGGGGTTGCAGCCTGTCCTCACTAACTGCCCCTCCCCTGACAGATGCCAGTGAGGGCTGTGCGGTTGTTGGCGCAGGCGTCCAGCCCTACCTATAGGAGGGCCGAGCTCCGCAGTGCAAGTAAGTGGGTTCCCTGGGCGGCGTCCTCCAGCCCCAAGCCTGTGCCCTGTGTAGTGTGGTGTGGTTTTGCTGTCAGGGGTTGGAGAATAGAGTCTGGCTTCCTTCTGGCCTCTTTGCCTTCTATTTGATAGATTTCTTCTTTTCTGCTCAAGTTCTGCTTTGGAGAATCACTTCTTTAATCGGGAATAAACATACATTCACACACACACACACACACACACACACACACACACACAACATATACCCCACCACTACTGCTGTTGGTTGACGATGGTTGAGATGGGGCATCTCTGTGTCATTGAGACCTGTTTTAGATTATATGAAGGACACCTTGCTTGATTGAGTGAGTTGTGTAGAAACTCGGGCATTAAAACCTGTAGTGGATGTTGTTTTCAGAATAAGATTAAAGAGACACTGGCAGGGGCTGGTCTCTCATAGGACACATAGGAGACTCTATAGTTCTCATAGCCCAGAGCTGTTACAAACATTTACTCTCCTACTAGGCATCATGACTAGTCCTAAACCCTAATAGTGGCAAAGAGGCAGAGCCAGTAGACACAAGCTTGTGTTTTTCTTTTGGTAACGTGTTGGTGTGGAACTGAAGAATTTGGCATGATTTGGTTTTTTCCTTCGTCCACAGGTAGGTGTCACAATTGCTTTGGAAAAAAATAAATAAAAATCAGGAGGCCATTCTCCTTCCCCAAGCTCATAAGTACACAGATACAAACCCCAGATGTGGAAATCTGGACCACATCTTGTGCCACTGTAAAAGAGGATGCACACCGCACTACCAACCCACAGACTCTAAGGACTGGACACATGTTGTTGGGCATACGTGAATTTGTTGGCATAGTATAGCTTCCCCATGTTTGTGTGACTTTTGGAAACAATCTGTTTTTTCTCAGGATATCTTGATCACTTCATTGCCACGGTATATATTCTATAGGTGTGATAGAACTTGCTGTAAAATTTATTTGTAAAAACAAAATATGTACACGGTAGAACTAACGTGATTGAAGAACTTGAGTCCTTCAGAAGTGGAAACAAATTTGATATTTATTTTTATAATGATATAAAGCTTCTAGTAATTTATGCAAGTTGTATTGCAATGAAATCTAAAACTTTTGTAAATAAATTCTGCCTGGTTTTTATTTGAACATTGCTGGTTATACAATCTCTGTTGGTTGTTTAACATGAATTCTCTACTAATTTATATCTAAAACTGTAAATAAAAACAAACTAGCCTACAAGAAAATGGTGTTCAGGGCTCATTTTTACTGGAGAATGATTTGGGTAGGAGCCCTTTTGGAGCCCTGCTAGTGGCCTGGTTCCCCTCCCCCAGGTGGCCCTAGCTCAGTTTTTAAATGAAGAGTCCAGTGAAATAAGCTTCTTTCTTATTTGAGAATTATAGACAGGAGACAGAAAGAGAGATATAAATGTACAACAGGGAGATACCTATGGTTCTGGTTGACTTACATACAAATGTGTTGCAAGAAATAATTCAGACTTTTTTGTTCTCTGAATATGCAAATCCATACTTAGTGTAAATTTCTAAAACATGGAAAAATAAAAAGATATGCCAGCTCTCTCTGTACTTTATCTTCTTTTGTGGTCCTGGAGAAAGGTCTTCCCATTCATACTGGAGAGTATTCTCCCACAAGAAATCCCTGATGGGAACAGTTGCTTTCCTACGTCTGCAATATCTCAATTGACATAGATGAGCACATTTATTGAAGGACTCCTTCCTTGCTTTCCTGTGTAGTTCCCATTAGCAAGAGTGGGGCAGGAAGTAGATTCCTCTCTGTGGTGCTCTGCTACCCTTACCCTCAGGGAAAAGAAAAGTTTAAACATCCTTAGACATTGTCTCTTTATTGTCTACTCACCCTCCTAATTACAGGACCAGCATGGAATTTGCAGCCAAGTAACCCAGCCCCTTTGATTAGTATCATAAAAGCGGCTACTCTGTCACTCCAGCTTTCCTCAAATTATGTAGATACCTATATAATAAAATTTCTGAGAAGAAATGAACAATCATTTATTTCCTCTGCAAAGATAAATTGAGTGAATATAACTTACGTTTATAAAGCAAGAATAATGGATCCTTAGATTGCCCTTTAATCAATCATACACTTATTTTTTTCAAGAGGCTCACCTATTTCATCCCATGATTAATAACAGTGCGGCAGGGGAGCGTTATTGGAGCCCAGCGGGGGAGGTCTCTGGCGCTTTGGGCTGCTCTGGAATGGTCAGTTGGGGTTCATTATGGGCTGAGATTGAACGATTTATAAAATCTTGTCTAAACATCTGCCAGCTCCGATAGGCTGATGTGGCCGAGGATGGGAAATTGCTAGGCCAGTTGATATTGACAAAAGGATCTCTCTCCAGTGGCTTTTTGTGCCATAGAAATTAGTGGCCTCTCGCTGGGGCCTTGTTAGAAAGGGTATTGGAAAGTCATCCTATGTACCTGAAGCCAAGCTCTCAGCAGGCCAGCCTGGGGAGGAACTAAGTTGGTACCTCTGGAAGGAGAAATGAAGGCTGCTTGGACTTTGGGGATTGGTTTGAAATGCATTGGGCATTTAAAGCTCAAATCTAAAAGTCAGTTTCTGGATACAAGATACTTTTCTCTCCTCCCTGCCTCCCGGGGATGGAAATGGAGATGTTTTGAGCTGAGCTCTTGGGGACCAAAAGGAAGTATTATTATTATTATTATTATTATTATTATTATTATTATTATTTTAACAAGGACCCTTGCTACTCTGGGAGATTCCAGGGCTAGGGAGTCAGAGGGCACGTTGGTTGTGTGTCTGTCTGTCTGTCTGGATTTCTTAGGATTTCCAGAGATACCCATCTCTTCTCCCAGGTCCATTTTACACTGCTGTACTGCAGGAGCAAACGGCCCTGCTTTACAGATATCAGCCATGTTTCATAAATCAGCAGGGCACTGGGAGAGCTGGGTGACAGTATCTCTGTCACGTGTAATGTTGTAACGAGTCTTTTGAAAATTTTAGGGGAAAGTATGAAAGTTAACAGTATTTAACAAACAGTTCAAGATAACTCTAATGAAGACACATCATTTAAGGCAACTAGTGTGGCTACATCCTGGCAGGAAAAATCCCAAGCCCCAAGTGTCCTTCCTGCACGTACTCAGAATTAGAAAGCTGGTCAAGTAAGTGGCCCAAGTGGCCTCTTCTAGATCAGGGAAGATTTTCTTACCTGGACATACAATCCGGGTTCCTTTTGCAGCACAGGCCTCCAGA
The DNA here is from genome assembly GCA_902168425.1 of Peromyscus attwateri. NCBI lineage: Eukaryota > Metazoa > Chordata > Mammalia > Rodentia > Cricetidae > Peromyscus > Peromyscus attwateri. The sequence goes on from CABHPP010128108.1 coordinate 6,984, forward strand.
CCCTCCACCCCCTCCCAGAGGACTGACATGTTTCTCTTGGTGACAACTCAGAGGCCTCAGGGGATTAGCTAAAGCTAATGAAGCTGCTTTGATGTTTATATACCCAACAAATTATCAGAGATTTTCATAGCTTATCCCCCTCCCGACCTGAATATATATCTTACTGGAGAACTTGATTTTCAAATAGGCACTAAGAACATAAAATTGCAGGTGTTTAGAGGGACCTTTTTAGAAACATAGAGTGATTTATGGGGGTGTGGGGAAGAATCCTCATTGAGGGAAGTGACCTCCTTAGAGAAATGAGCCCTGCAGAGCACCCCCCCCCCCCCCCCCCCGCCACTCTGGGTTACAGACTGTCTGCAAGCGAGGTCGGTGGAGCTGCTGGCTTTGGGCCCTGGGTCCTCAGTGTCAGACCGCCACAGCCCTTCTGCCTTCCACAGCCCGGGTTGCATTGAAGCTGATTTATCAGAATTCGCGCTTTAATCTCAGGTGGGACCTGGGGGACCGGGCGCTGCCTGGAGCACGGGGTTGGGGGGGGGGGGCGCTTGCCTGGCGGCCGGCTCGGACGCTGCCTCCTGCGCCCGTCAAATGTCAACATTTGTTCCCAATAAAAGAGTTATTGTCTCAGCAAAGCTGCCCAGCAACTGCCTTTGAAACTTGAAAAGAACTTCACCCACCTTTGTCTGCAAGTCAGAAGAGGCGGGGAACAGAGGGAGAGTAAGGGGGCAGGAGCAGCTGGAGGCCTGGTAGGACTTGGGGTGATTCTCCTATGCACCCCCTTGCGGGCTGCGGCTGGCGCTCTTTCTGGAAGTGGGAGAAAGGCTAGGACTGCGTAGTCGGGGAGGTCTACAGAGTTTTGTGGACCAGAAAGCTGCAGACTCCGCGAATTTCCAACTGGTCCAGATGCACTGGATGGCACCAAAGCCTCACGCCTTCTAGGGCCAAGTACAGTGACGTCGAAATAATTATGAAGGAGGCTGAAGGTAAAGAGCGCCCTTCTGAAACCCATCTCACTAAAGTACCACCATGAGAGAGCGGTTTCACAGACGTCAGTTTGAAGAAAATAATCATTTCAAACCAATCCAGGGAGTCAGACAAGCCTTTTTAAATTTTAAATACACTCTGAATTGTTACAAAGTTCACTCCAACTAGCCACATACTTACAATGATTGTCACCATTTAAATCTTTTAGGTAAGCAGTCGGTCAAGATCTCAAGAAAACATTCACTTAGGCCCCCCCAATAAAATCCATAGCTATATTATATATGCTTTAAAATCGCTTTTATGAAAATAGCATTTCAAGTATTTTAAGGATGTTAACCAGAGTGGATCTTGGAAACAACACACAGCTGTCTCCCCATGTGAATGTTATGTTAACGTCATTTAAATTTCCACAGATCCCTGGGGGGGGGGTGGCCCTTTGATGTAGTCTCAAACCTTTATGCAAGTGACAAATCCTTACCGATATTTTAAAGGCTTATTTTAAGGAGAATTAATCTATGACAATATAATTTCCCCCATCCTATTTGTCATTGTGAAAATGTTCCCAGTCCACCGCCACAGCTAAATGGGGGAGAAAATCCAGCTAACCCCACTGGTAAGGGTCAAATGCACCATTGGTAGGTTTTCCTATGTGTCTTTACCAGCTCTTTCTGCACAGGGTCTCTCAGAGCACCTCTGTCCCCTGCACACTCTTAGCAGAGTCCTGACTCTCATTCCCTGGAACAGGTACAGAGTGCTGTCTTTTCTAAGAAAAACGAACATGGAAGACATTATTTAGGAAGACAATACTGATAATACAGTTAAAACAGTTATGAAACACTCTGTCTGTTCTCTTGCAATCCCAGGTAGGAGGGGGAGGAAGAATGCTTGTTTGTTTAAATCTGGCCCCAAGCTCTTAAGGGAAAGGCTTTGAGAAGGTGCCCCAACATTATTTTATTCTATTTGGAGCCGAAAAGAAGTTAAATCTAATATTCTTTAAGGACTGACTGTGAAGATTCGGGCAGCCTGTACAGGCAGAGTGGATCTTCGTAGGACATGCCCAGGGGAAACCCAGCTACACTAGCAAACATTTTTTATGGGGAGATAAATTGACAATTTATTGTGTGTAACTCCTGATCAATTATTAATCGTTAGTGTCAACAACAGGGTTATAATTACTTTCGGTTATTTTAAAAAATATTTGCCTTTTCGTGGCTCTGATCTGGTGATTAGTTAATGCTCTCTCCTAATGAGTTCCAGGAAGCACAGATCAGACCCTCCTCCCCCCTCTTTCTCCCCTCCCCTCCTCCCCTCACCCTCCCCTCCCTTTTGGTGACCTTTAAAAGGAAACACATTCACTCTCTTGTTTCTCAGAAATTTACTCCTTGCCTCGGTTGTTTCCAGGGAGCACCTTTTATTTTTCTGCCATAAATAATGATTCCGGAGGAAAGGGGAAAATGACAGACAAATAGGGCGCAGCTGGAATGAATAAGGCCGATCAAAGGGTGTAGGGCTCGGCTGCCAAGACCGCGCAGGTCCGAGCGACCAGTGTGCCCGCCGCGCCGGCCTCAACCCGCAAGATCAAGGGCAGGGGCTGCAAACTGGTAACCCGAATGCGTCTGGAGGAGGTGGCCCGACCGGAGGACCCTTCTTTTGAGACCGGTCCCATTCTGGAACACACTGCCTGCAGCGCTGCACTTTCGCCCTGCGAGGGTGCAAGTTTCCCGTTCCCTACTCAACCAGAGGGCAGGGTGACGAAGCAGGGGCTCCAGACCCAGACTGATCAAGGGTTCAGTTATCAGATTAGGAGAGAACAGAAGGGCAGCCCCCAAACCCGGAAGGTGGCAGGAGTTGGGGACTCAGTCTTCGCTCTGGACTTCTGCAGAGCAGCAGCGCCCACCGAAGTATGGCGGGCGATATGGTCCTGGCGCAACCCACCATCCCATAGCCCGCCTGCGCTGACGGCCACAGTCCCTGACCAGAGGCCTGAACTGGACTCCCCACCTAGGGCACCACCTTCGCTGTTCCCAGAGTGGGGCTGCCCCGACCTCGCAAGCTTCGCTGCAGGATCCTCGTTTATGGGTGCCGTGTGTGTGTGTGTGTGTGTGTGTGTGTGTGTGTGTGTGTGTGTGTGTGTGTGTTGGGGGTGTTCTGAAGTACCTTCACGTCCTGAAAATGATACCCAGGGTCTGCTCCAAGCATACGTTTCGCCCTAGCTATTACAAACGTTTTGTTTCAAGGACCTGCCTTGTTCAAAGCTCTCCATTCGCCCACAGCCAGCCCTAGAACCATCCCAGCCGAGGAGTCCTTCAGTTGACTCCTTCAGGCCGCTTTCTAGGCTGCTGTCCACCAGAACAGCGCCTTGCCCACGTGTGCTCTTAATTATCGCATCGGGGTCCTATAAGGCCACCGCCAGCAGGCAACCGGAGCAGAAGCTGGTGTGACTGAGAGCAGGAGAGCCAGCCGCCTCCCGGCAGACTTTCTGGGGCCCTACCGAGTGCGGTGGGGGCAGTCGGGGCCCAGGGCACCTGGATGTGGAGGACAGGGAAGGAGAAAGTCTCATCAGACCTTTAGAATCAGCATGCACGCGCTGCGGAATGGGGTCAGGCCCCTAAGGCCTGGGCGACCCAACCTGCCCTGATGTCAGGATTGGTCTCCTCCCGGGAAGACAGGTAAAACTGGGAGGCCTTCGAAGATTCTATGGAGGACGCCACAACCACAGGACCGGTGGGGCTCTGGGCTCCTCACTCCCTGCTTTCCGTTGGGCGGGAAGGCATTTATCCCGGGGCTACCCTTGCGTGCTCCACAGAGGACCAGCCCTCCGGTCTTCGTCTTCTCTGGCCGGGGTCTCAGCCCTCAATCCCCTCCTTCCCTCGCAGCAGCTGGCCAGTCCAGCGAGACGGAATCGGGCCGGGCCGGACCAGAGCTCCTGAATCTGGAGTTTGAGGATGCGGCACTGCCGAGCGGAGCGCTGGGCAAAATCGAAAGCGACTCTGGTTGGGGCTATGTGCCCAGCCGCCGCGAAAAGAGGCAACAGTGCTCGGCATACCCTAAGCTCGCACGCAGCTGCGTCTTCGCCGGCTGGAACCGCTTCCAGCCGACCCTCTCCCCTCTCTCTTGGCTTTTCTTCGGTTCCTTCCTTGCACACAGAACTGGATCTTCCCCAGACTCTAAGGGGACCCAGAAGTGCTCGATCAGCGCCGGTGGGGCCCCAGGCAGAGAGCAGCCTGGAGCTGGAGACCGAGGCGGGGAGCCACCATTGGGAGAGAATCCGTGGAGCCCCACATGAGGCTTTGGCCCTCAGCTCACACCCTCGATCCACACTCCAGGATCGTAGAGGGGGCAGGAGGGCGAGGCTGGTGATCTGCTCCATTGCCAGCAGGCATGGGTCTGCGGAATTTCTAGGGAGCTTATGCAGAGAAACAGGGGCTACTGGCCCCATGCTAACACTCAGCACCCTTCTCCAGCTCCTCCTTAGGAACCCAGCAGGAGGCCTCCCTGCAAGTGGTGTTGGTCAAGGTGGGGGCGCCAGAGAGCACTTCAGGTCACCAGGTGCCTTCCTGATAATCTCAGGGGGAGTCAGGAGCCCCTACATTTACCCTATATTTGTAGTAGCCTTTCTTTGGGGACCTCATAGTGACTACCTCAGGTTCCAGTGACTTCAGAAACTTTGTATAAGCCTCCTCCCGGGGGTGGGGTGGGGAAAAGATTCTCGGAGTTTACTGGAATTGCAGTAAAATGCAAGCTCCCCACTCCAAGCCAGAAGGCCGTGATATATTTGCAGACACACAGGTGGAGGTCAGATCCAGACCTGCAGAAAGCTATACTTTGTAGTCTTTCTTGGTTAGGCTCTGTGAAAGGTCTGGGCACAGTGGTGGCACCCGCCAGGAGACCTCCCCTTAATCCTCTTCACCATGAAGTAGCTTGGGGAACTGCACCCTGGAGATCCACACATACTGCCCTGTCACTACCTGCCCCCCCCCCCCCCACAGGAGGCCAAGACTGACAGCTTAGCCAAAGCCACAGTGGGGGAGGGTAGTAGAGCAGACTCCTGGCCTCCAGAGTGACATTAGTTTGTTTAAATAGGAGTGGGTGGCAGATCCAGATTCCTTCCCCCTGGCTCTCACACAGTGGAAAAACGATTTGTTTCATAATGATTATATGATACGAAACCCCTCAACTAAAGCAGCCTCCCTGATAATGGGCCCAGACATAAACAGGAGGAACCAAGGCCCAACCAACTCCTTGAGGATGGCTCTAAGGCAGAGAAGTCAAGGGAGGGAGGGAGGGAGGGAGGGAGGGAGGGAGGGAGGGAAGGAGAGAGGAAGGGAGAGAGGGAGGGAGGGCAGGCCCAGACTTGAGGCCTGAGGCAGAGGAGGGTTGTTTGACATTTCTTAACTATTTCTGTGTGGCTCGCTATGAAGGAAGAAGGTAGGTAAGGCAGTGCTGTGGGCAGACAAGCAGACACTGCCTGGACACAGACCCTCTGATGAGCTACGTTTAATCACCTCCATCCTCCCTTCCATACACTGATGCACTAGTTGCACAGCTCTGCTCTTTCTCCTTTCTACACCAGGCACAAGGCACAGGACGCCAGTATCTGGCAGGAAGAAGGAGTCCCTGTGGCCTGGAGCAGCAGGTTGGTGGGAGCACTCTGGCCAGTCACCCTTAGTCTGGTTGTTCATTGAGGTTGGGAAGCCTGTGGAGAGAACCTACCAGAGTAGGGAAGTATAGTGGCTCTAAATTCCCCTGGGTGTTGAGGGAACCTGGGCCTCTCCTTGAAGAGCTAGCAGCAAACACTGGCTCCTGGAGTCAGTCTCCTGGAGTGTGTTTGACGTGAGATAGAGACTGAATATCTCCTTGTCTCTTATGCACAGTCCATGTCCCCGTGTTTGGACACTGCCTGGCAGAACTAGAAGACAGGTCATCTTAAGGTGGGGCACTGCTGACCAGGGGATGTTTATCAGAACCTCAGGACCTTGGAAGGGAGGATGCACTCAAGACATCCTACTTTGCCCCTTCTTGCCCCTGCCCAGCTCCTGCAGGTGCTCTGTTAGTCTACTGAGTCACCCCAGCAGGGCATTTTTCATGCTTACCTGTCTGCTGCTCTTCCTCACGTGAAATTCAAGGTGATCAGGGATACAGTGCAGCAGGGTGCTTGCCTGCCATGCATGAAGCCATGGATCCCCAGCAAAGAGCATGGTGGGACATGCCTGTAACCCCAGCACTCCATGTGAGACAGGAGGTGGACATAGGAGAATGGCTCAGAAGCTCCCGGGCCAGCATGGCAGAAACAAGAGAGACCCTGCTTCAACATGGAGGAAGGAAAGAACTGATGGACCCCCACACACTCTCCAGGGCATGTACACACACACACACACACACACACACACACACACACACACA
>CABHPP010128108.1:13380-25502 GCA_902168425.1 Peromyscus attwateri
ACACACACACACACACACACACACACACACACACACACACAAGCACGCACGCACGCATGCAACCCCACCCATGCACACATCAATAATAAATAAAATTATTTTTAAATTATACAGTAAACCAAAATGAAAGAAGTAAAACAACCACACCACAGTTTTTCAAAATGTATCTTCTTCTAAAATGTCCCAAGTTATTCATGAAGATTCAAGGAAAGATGCCTATCGTAAAATATCAAAAGGTTTAAATTCAAATCAAAAGACACATTTGAATTGTTTTAATCTTAAAAATTGAATTCCCAAGACAGAAGAGCTCTTTAAAAGTTCCTGCATAGGAGTGAAAAGAGCAGACAAAAGGGCCTATGTTTAGGAAAGGGTTTATTTGGCTTACAATTCCAAGCCATAGTCCATCGTTTCTGGGAAGTCAATAATGGGAACTGAGCCAGCTTGTCACAGTATGTCTACAGTCATGAGCAAAGAGAGCTCAAATTCATCTCTGCTTGTTCTCAGCCAGCTCTTTCCTCTCTTACCCTGTTCAGGATCCCCTGCCTAGGGAATGGTGCTGCCCACAGTGGGTAGGGTCTTCCTACATCAGTTAGTAAACAACACCATCCCCCACAGACATGCCCATAGGCCAACATGCTCTAGATAATTCTTCATTAAAACACTCCTCCTAGGTGATTATAGGTTGTATCAAATCCACAGTGAACACTCTCAGCACAGCTCAGCCCACGTTTGTGCCCAGAGCTAACTGTGTGATGTCTGCCCAATGACTGCTGCTTTCCTGTACATCTGCAGGAACACAGAAGATTTGTTCAGGAAATGTCATCCTCTCAAGAGGTCATGCAAGTTCTATATGGAGAAATCGATGTGGGGGGTGGGGTGGGTGGATTGCATAGGCAGCAGACCCCAGTTTTGACGATTTGTTAGGGGGATCAATCCCAAAGCCCACAGCTCTGCGGGGCTCTTGTTGCCTCTTTCTGTCCTGCCCTGCTCTGCCCATACCCTGAGCTCTCTTCACTTTTTCTATTTTCAGTGTCCTCACTGGGATGTCCAGCCTCATAAGCTATGTTGTACCCAGTCCCCAAATATCATCTCAAGCACACCACATGCCACATACCTGCCGCCACCCAGATCTGCCAGGTGACTCAACCCCCTGCTGGTGGACTCTAGCTTAGGACTCCAGTCCTCACCCAGTCCCTGCCTCCTTCCTTTGCTAATGCCTCCCCACTCCTCTTTGCATCTGAGGGTCCTGAAACACACCCTGGTGTCAGGGCTCTGTGTAGACAGCTGCAGGAATTCAGTGTGAATCACCACCTGCAGGCTTGAGGAGCGGTAGAAGTGGAGGCTGTGTAGACAGAGCTGGAGCCTGCTCCTGCCTCAAGGATCCTGGGCCTTCTTGCCTTGGGAGCAGGACTCAGTGCTTGGGTCAGAGAAAGGGCAGCTGGTGCAGCAGGACTCTTTGGTTTCCTCATGTACATCCCACCCCCCCTCACCCCTAGTTCTCGGCTCTCTCAGTGGGCATCCTCCCACCTCTTCCCTCCACAGAGCTTCTCAATATGGCTGCTGCCTATTCCCAGGAATGGGCCAATGTGCTTCTTCACACATTCTAAGGCAGACACAGATAATTAGAATTTACCATAACTATGTGTCCTTACTGCACACTCGTTAAACAACCCCAAGGCTTAGAAGGGTCGGAGTTGGATAAACCATTTGTACAATGAGGGGACGAAGAGGACATCTTTGGAGAGCAAGGGGAGAGACAGCAGCGGGGTCCAGTCCTTCCTTGTCTACTGTCTGCTCCTCACCGCTAATTAACTCGCCTTTCTACTGTGCAGAGGGGGCAGCCAAGCATGCTCTCTCAGTGGAGATGGCTTGCAGGAGGAACTTGTATATGAAGAACAGACTCCTTGTGAGGTGAGGTTCACATGCTGAGGAAGCTCAGGTCGCTGGTTTGAGTGCCATTATTACTCCCATGAACTTGCAGCCTTTTTGCCGCCTGGAGGAGAGCATGGCTTTCAGCAAAGGCATCCACTAAGTTCATAATTCAACTTCCAGATCCATCCTGTGTTCATTGTAACCAAAGACAGAAAGCTGCACACAACAGCGTGTGTGCCTCTTTGCATATACACAAGCACGTGCCTGTGTTATCAAGGGCAGCAAAGACAGTTCCCTCAGAGACCTCTCCACTGCCAAGGCCCTCTCCTCAGCTCGTAAGCCTCAGCGCATGACGTTTTGATGAAGTAGGAGGTTCAAAGGTGAAAAGAAACTCATGAAATTCAAAACCATTTTTATTAACCCTAACTGCTATTAATTTTAATGAGTGTCCTGGATAAGAGAAGCTAACAAGGCACGCACATAGGAAATGTTCCTCCCCACCTAATATATTGTTTCTATAATTAGTGGCTTCAGAGAGCATTTGTATCTAAACACAGCAAATTGTTGTCATAGGGACCCACAGAAGGGGTAGGCATGCCTGTTCTTTTCTAGAGGAGGGGTGTGTGTGTGTGTGTGTGTGTGTGTGTGTGTGTGTGTGTGTTGGGTGGGGGGGGTTGTCTCTGCTGGGGACTAGAGAAGGAAGGTGCAGAAGAAGGAACATAATTAATTTGTAACTCAGCTCTCACTGGTGTGTCTCAGAGCTGACCCTAGGCCCTTTGACTTAGAGTATAAGAGGAAAAGTCTCCCAAGACTGGATTAACTCACAGCTGCCAGGGAAGGTGGCAAGATTTGTGTAGTCTCCTGTTTCATGTGACGCTGGGCACAGGTAGTTCCTCCGAAAGTCACACTTTCTGGGGCCAGAGGAACTCCACTCAATATAAATGTGTTTGTGGCCAGAGTACAGCCAGAAAATTCCATCACCCTCAGGGAAACTGCAGATTCGGGTTGGTGTGCAGCATTTTGGAAAGAGAAATTGGAGTTCCGTGTGCTGCTGACCCTTGGGAAGGTGGCACCCAGTTGTTGATGTGATGGGGCTGACTGGTCTTAGTGCAGGATTCCCTCAGAGGTCAGCATTGAGCTCCTGCCCTGCACATCAGCAACAGCATCTTATTTAAATATCACATGAACCCCTCAGCGGGTTGTGGGGCAGGCGATTCCCATTCTACACGGGAGGGTGCTGACTGCTAAGTGATGGTGTGAGGACTCTACTGCAGGTGCTTGTGCATGGTTTTCTCTGTGTACTTACACTGACCATGTTACATCTTTCTCATAGTGCTGCAGAACAGCAGGGGTCACATCCCTGAAGCTTGTAACTCACTTTGTATTAACTTCCAGAAAGAATCATCCCCATGTTCCATAAGTGGCTTTGCCAGGAATTTCTCCAAAGCCTCTTCCAGGCTGGTGTCTCCTGTTCTGTGTTACCTTCCTTCAATAGCTCACTCTCCCTGGCCTTGTTGTTTTCTTTCAAATGATCCACCTGGTGAAGTAAAGAGAGTAGGCCAGGACCCCAGGACTGCCCTATGACTGTGGGTTCCTGTCTCCCAGCCAGGTATCACAACCGGCAGAACAGAGCTGAGACTAACTATATGATAATGTTTCTGTCCGTGAACTGGTAAGACTGAGACTACTTACTGTTTTAGGAGCCACTGCCACCGTGTGCTAATTTCCTAAATTAATCTGAGGGAAAGTCACAGAACATGCATTTCTGTATCTGAACAAACAAATGTGTCTCTGAAGTCAATGCCACGGTGCTGTGCGCTGTGATGTTATGAAAGCTGGTAAGGGAGCTTCCCACCAGCAGCGTCCAGGCCTGGTCACATGGATTTTCTGATGTTGAACAGAATGTGTACTGGTACAGGGACATAAAAGGCATAATGGACTCACAACACCACACACACACACACACACACACACACACACACACACACGCACACGCACGCACTCATGAGATAAGCACACATGTGGGCTGTAGTGTGCCCAGCTCAGCATACCATTCATACAGTGTGCCTAGCTGAGTGTACTTAATCTCTACATCTGAAGCCAAAGGGCCAGTCCTGGGTTTCTTTTCTGAGAGAGACCTTGTTTTCTTAATTTAACAAATTTGTGTCTATTTATAGATAAATATATCCCTACTTCTGCATTATCTCCAATTCTACATCAATCTCTGCATATATTCTTTGAATGAAAACAATGTATTTTGTGTGCATCTATTTCCACATCTGCATCTGTTATTTATGCCATCCTTAACTCATGGAATTTAAACTACAAGTAAAGAGAACATGGAAGGCAGATAAAAGGCACAGTGGCTCAAGAGGCCTTGGGGTGGCTTCCTGCTCTCCCAGTCTTCTGGCTTTGCAGGTGGGCTGCCAGGGTAGAAGGATGGATAAAGCAAACACCAGACTCAGAGTGGCACCGGATCTGAGGGGGATACCACAAGCACATTGTATTCCCTGAACTTTCTGCCAAGCCTAACCCTAACCTAAGTTCTAACCCTAACCCTAACCCAAACCCTAACCCTTCCTTGCCCTGTCTCTTCTGAGATTTCTCAGATTGAACATTATTTTAAATTATTTAAACCTTAAAAACAATACGAATCTTTGTCTTTTGATTATACTCTTTCTCTGTTTCTCTCTCTTTCACAGCACTCATAGATATACACAATCATGGACACACACATATGGGAACACACTGTACATAAACACTGGGACACACACACACACACACACACACACACACACACACACATTCTTCTACTCTCTGGAGATCACAGTCTCCCTAATTTCTCTTCTTGCTCACACCTTCAGCTTCCCGCTTACCTGCACATCTAATTTTGCAACAGGAGTTGTGTCTACATAAGCTTAACCAGGGTTTACAACCCCAAAGCAAGGCAGAAAAAGTTGGCTGAGCATCTCAAGAGAGTTTGAGGCTTGTCAGCCATTGCCAATCAGCAACCTGGAGCCATTTCTTCCACAGTGGTGGTATGGAGGAGACTGCGGCACACCCCGTGCTTCCCCATCCCTCAGAGGCCATATCTTCAAGTGTATCATGGGTTGGGCCAGGGCTTTTCTGGTTTTGGCAGACACATACTGCCAGTCATTGAGTACAAACAAGCATTTCCAAATTCTACAGTGTGCTGAGATCCAGGGAACAATGGTTCTGACAGAAGGATGGGAGGTGTGAAGGTACTTTCCTCCAGGGTCTTCCCTCTCTTCTTCTTCTTCTTTTTCTTTTTATTTTTTTGTTTATTTTATTGGTGTTTTACTTGCATGTATATCTGTGTGAGAGTGCCAGATCATCTGGAACTAGAGTTGCAGACAGTTGTGAGCTGCTATATGGGTGCTGGGAATTGAACCTAGGTCCTCTGGAAGAACAGCCAGTGCTCTTAATCGTTGAGCCATCTCTCCAGCCCCAATCCTCTCCTCTTCTTGATATGTAGTTAAGGTCTGGTCTGTCGTACAAGCACCTATACAAAGCTGGCCTCCTCAGTGGGGTCCCTGGGCCTCCAGAAAGTCCTTGTGACTACTGTTGATTGTACAGTGAATGCTTCTGCAAGTGTGCCAGGTGGATGTCTGGAACAGAATTATCTTTGCTTATCTGCATGGCTCTTCTTCATACAATCCCTAGTACATTATCAAGAAATTGTGCTGGGCAGTGGTGGTGAACACCTTTAATCCCAGCACTAGGGAGGCAGAGACAGGTGGGTCTCTATGAGTTCGAGGCCAGCCTGCTCTACAGATCGACTTCCAGGACAACCAAGACTACACACAGAGAAACCCTTTCTCGAAAAACAAAACAAAACAACAAAACAAAAAAAAAATCCAAAAGAAATTGCCAGACTTAGTGTTTCAAATGTGCATCTTAACATATACTTATTATACACACCATGTAGCCTGAGAGGACTGAGTATTGTGTTCAAATCTAAGATGGTCTTATAATAATAATAATAATAATAATAATAATAATAATAATAATAATAATAAAAACCTGGAGCCAGATATCAGGGTGAAAGCTGAAAGATCAGAGAAGCAGAGCAAGCTGCAGCCAACCTCATCCCACCAACTCCTCAGCCAACCCTGTTTCCACAAATCCTCAGACTGTAAGCCTCTGAGTCCTCACCCAAAAGGGTCTCAGCTGAACTGCTTTGTTCCTGTTTTCTCATGCCTTATACACCTTCCTCAGCCCTGCCATCACTTTCTGGGATTAAAGACGTGTGTGTTTCCCAATACTGGGGTTAAAAGTGTGTGCCACCTCTGCCTAGTTCTGTTTCTAGTGTGGCCTTGAACTCACAGAGATCCAGACAGATTTCTGCCTCCTGAGTGATAGGATTAAGGGTGTGTCACCACTGTCTGGCCTCTATGTCTAATCTAGTGGCTGACTCTGTCCTCTGATCCCCAGGCAAGTTTATTAGGGTACACATTATATCACCACAGAGTCTCCAGTGGCTCTGGTCTTCATTGCCTCACATGTACTGATGAGCACCATCCAAATTATTTCCTAAGTCTGTACACACAGATACTGGGGCTCAGTTCCTTGTGTCAGGCCAGACCACTAGGTGCCATCAATCTTCTGAACTATCTGAAATAATGATATGTTGATTATCTGGAAGGTAAGCTGAATTTTGCAGTAGATTTTTATAGCTTCAGACTGACAGTAGAGGTAACAAAACTCAGATTATTTCTTGAGCTGCAGTTAGAACATATACACAGCGCCCAGAAGTAGGTTGTTTGCAAGATTGAAAGCTATCAAGTCTATCAGCTAATTCATCGAATGCCAATGACTCTACTACACTTTCAAAAGAACTTAGAATAGGTGTAAATAAGCTGTGTGTGTATTATTCATAAAGATAACTCAAGCCTACCAAGAAATTTCAGTGAAAGAGTGCAAATGGCCTTTTGACAGCTGAAAGGGGAGAGACATGAAGAACACCTTTATTGCAGGGCAAGAAACAAGTGTGTGCACCGTGGACACAGGACTTCTGTTGGTGGCCACAAAGATGCTGTGGGCAGCCGCTGTTGTATTTACATCATTACCTCAGCAGAGACTTCCTGAGGTCATGAGTGTCATGTACTCAGCAAGGAGTGGGCATGCACATGGTCACTCACAGGATGTTCCATTCGTTGAATTTGTATTTGCATGCATTTCCAGTATGTGAGAGAAGAGATAGCTACTTCTGACCATAGAGATCCTGGTCCATGTGGCACAAAATACTTCCCAAACATAAATGTGTCTGTGCCCCAGTGATGGTGGGAAGCAGGAGTGGAATGAAATAGGAGCCACGTGGTCCAGAAAGAATTACCAGGTACCGTGGGATGTTCTCTATGCTGTGATTGTGTTGCTCTGATTGATTGATAACTAAAAATGCTGATTGGCCAGTAGCCAGGCAGGAAGTATAGGCGTGTCAAGCAGTGAAGAGAATTCTGGGAAGAGGAAGGCTGAGTCAGGCTGAGTCAGGAGATGCCAGCCTGCCGTCCAGGGAGCAACATGTAAAGGCAGCAGGTAAAGCCATGGAACATGTGGCGACATACAGATTAACTGAGTTTAAGGGTAAGTTTAAGGGTAAGAGCTAGTCAGTGGTAGGCCTGAGCTAATGGCCAAGCAGTTTAATTAATATGAGCTTCTGAGTGATTATTTTATAAGAGGTTGTGGGGTCTGTGGGGCTGAGCAGTACTGGAGAAAACTCCAGCTACAACCAGAGACCATGAGATGGAGCCTGTCTTACCTATGAGGGTGTCACCCTGATGGCATCCCATGAGAGCATGTAGAATCACACGGGCAGTGGCCATGCAGAGCCCATGCTGGGTTTTGCTTCCTCATCAACAATCATTTCTCCTCAGCATTTCTGCAGTATGGATGTGAAGGAACAGATGGACTGGGATCAGGGCACCGGTGAAAGGTGCCCTGTAAATACCTAACTCGGCCTCCTTGGCACTTGGACGTGATAAAGGAATTGGCGGTGTTCAACAGGACCTTCCCAGGGACATCAGGCAGTGAGGTGGAAGAGTTCAGCAAACTTGGAATGAAAGTTCTTTGAGGGAAAGTGGTCAGTGCTCAGCTGTATGACAGCAGCCTGCCTTCGTTACCCCTCACTTCCTGGAGCTCTCCTGTCATAAGCACTCAGATCCCGGTTCTGTTTGAATGGGACAGCTCACAACTTCTATTAATAATTCTTCTTAACCGACGATGGTGACTAAAATGACCACGCATGTTACAAACGAAGAACTTCCCGCCACGTGTTAAGGATGAGACCTGCCTCTCACTTTCCTGAGGGATGTGTGGGCCCTCCCAGACAATTTTCATTCCTATGTCTTACTTCAACTTCCCCTGGGGCTGTTTCTGGCAAATGCATTTGTACAAAACCCTTCCAGTGTCTCTTCATTTCCGATACAACCTCATCAGACACAGCTTAAGAAGACAGATTGTGTGGGTCTGACTTCTCCATGAGCTTGCCACAGACTAGTGGCTGTCTGAAACTGGGACCCATTTGTTGTGTTGAAACAGAGGTCGTCAGATGAGGCTAGAATCTGCAGATGGGTGTGAATAAGGTACTGTTGACCTTACTACAAAGGTTCAAAGGACACAAGCCCTGATGGTATGAGCAGAGTTGGCCAGCCACCACACACTGTGGAAATAATCCTCACATTTTGTCTTTAAATCCCATTTCTTTTTTTTTTTTTTTTTTTGGTTTTTCGAGACAGGGTTTCTCTGTGTAGCTTTGCGCCTTTCCTGGAGCTCACTTGGTAGCCCAGGCTGGCCTCGAACTCACAGAGATCCGCCTGCCTCTGCCTCCCGAGTGCTGGGATTAAAGGCGTGCGCCACCAACGCCCGGCCCCCATTTCTTAACCCTTTAGGCAAGGAGGATGGGTGAGTGGACCCCAGTGATTCCCAGGGTAAAATTTTTTCAGGAAACCCAGCAGGGACTATTATTCTGATGCGATTTAATCCCCAGATCCGATCAACACACACTGCTCTTCACTAGAGCACTTAGAAAGTCTGACCAGCTGTTTCCTGCCACTTGGTTGAGGGGAAGGTGGTGAAAGGTGGCGATGCAATGTTTGGATCTCTGTCTGGACGTTCTGAGGTTCAACTACCTAACTACACTGCCCTGATGGTGGTTTTCCTAAACCAGAATCTGAAGCTAAGAGCAGCTGTGTGACTTGCACACTTAACTTTTGGCATGTTCTGTTGCGTTTTATGCACAGCGGGTGTTCTGGAAACTGTGGAAGTTCCCTAAGCCATGTCTTTGTCCCATCAACTATACTCACCCATCTGAAGTATCACATCCACACACACGTGTACCCACACCTACCTGCCCATCATTCCACAGCTACCAGTGCAGAGTTCCAAGCATCTTACTGAAGAGTCTGCTGCTACTTCTGCTTCTCTGAGGCCTGAGAATTATAAGTATCAAATGAATCTGATCACCTAAAGAAATGAAGTGAACACCAGTGATGTAATTAACCCTGGATTATGTTTTTTTTTAATAACACAGACAATGCTGAACACGTGACTTCTGACCTAAGAGCTTCCAATATAAAAATTAACCATGGCATTTTCCTAGAGCTTGTGACTTTCTGTCTAGGGCACACCGTCTCTTGCCTTGCCATTCCCTAGAACTGTGCAAGGTCCTGAGGAACCCCTCAGTGTGAGGACACCCTCTTCAGGCTGGAAACAGAGAGCTGTAGTTAATAAAAGCATTGCTTTGCCTGAGTCCACCCAGGGGTGTTCAAGAGCCATGCCCAAAGTAGCTCATCTGTCACACTGTTACAGGGATTCCATGCTGGTCCTGAGATCCCAGTCAGCCCCTTGTGGCACACCATGGTCACAGTTCCTTGCATCTAACAAGGCAAAACTTAGACACTGTAATGGCTTCTGTGTTTAAACACAGTGGCAGGCCTATTCTCAGAAGAACTCTAGCATCTCTCCATAGCTACAGGATGCTGGGATAATTATAAAGTAAAAAGTGACATTCAGAACTCATCTCATAACCATTAAGGGATAGCAAAGAATAATACTTCTTATACAAGTCTATTTGACTTTTCTGTGTTGGCAAACGACATGGATATGCATGTAACCACAACAGTTTTATCGTAAATTAATTAAGTAGGTCACCAGTATGATCCTTCATCTGTGTGTTGTGTTCTGCCAGGCTGAGGAGCAGACAAAGCTGTTCTGGGGTTATTCTCCTAACTCTGCCATTCAGGGTCACAGCTCTTTGCTTTTCAGCCAGAAATAACAGGCTTTATTTCTTCACCAAAGCAGAAAGTAAACACCTTTCCATACTGATTTTTTTCCCTCCTGCAAATGAAAAGCAGACAAAACAAATTAACAAACAAAAATACTTCAAAAGTCTCCTGTGGACTAATTAAAATACTAAGATATTTTTATAATGTAACAGAAATGACACTGTTGAGATGAAACACTTGAAGTGTCCTGGGTTGTTACCTGCGCTGACGTCTCTACACCAAAGTTCCCTGCCTAGAAATAAGGTGAAATACTACCCCAAGTCAGAGCCTCCACAGAGCCTTCCTGCCTTCTTTTGAGTGTGTTCTTTGCCTCTAACCCCACAGGACCAGAGCCTACCAGAGGCCTCAGTGGACGTGGGCCTTACTACTGGCACCAGTGGGAAGCTTTATGTGTCTATATTTATTATAACTCTTTTTTGGGGGGGAGGAGATGCAAACAGAAAGACAAGCTGGAGGCTCACAGCCACCCTTTCTGCTGAAGGTTCGGAAGGCCCCAAGGAGGAGCCCCACCTTCAGTCACATCTGACTCTCCTCATTGTGAGGAGTTGCCAGGCTGTGGGGAAGAGCCTGGAACACAGCAGAACATCTCTGCAGGGCATTAATGTACCACTGGAGTATTGTGTGTGAGAGGAGTCCTCCCCAGTTAGAGCAGAAACACAAAGCCAAGGTCATAGGGGCAGCCTTCCTTGGTAGCTCACATTGACCTCTAACCTGTCTCTGTGTGAAAGAGGACTAGAAGGACTTTACCTGTTCCTTCAGTTCCAGCCCCATCTCTCAGAGGCTCTGTGCCCAGTGGCTTTTGTCCCTCCAGGTAGCTACATGGACTTGCTGTAGACTGACGACAGCTGCTTAGAACTCAACATGCTCACTGCTTCCTTTCTCAAGGTGACACACCGGGCAATGTGGACTCCAGGGTCAGTGCGGCCGTTTGCAGAAGGCACCCCTGTAGTCTGAAGTGAAGGAGGTTGGTCCATATGCTGTCCCCATGGGATAGCACACTCCTCAGCAGTGGGGAGGTAGCACCAAGACCAAGGGGGTGTACTTACCCTGCCTGTGCCTTGGCCATCTCCAGGATATGCTGGGATACCTCTTGGTCCTGCAACACTTAATGACTATTGTGGACACTGGGGAAGTGACCAGGCAGCTATGAAACTGTCCAAGGAAAGCAGGAAGTAGAAAGGAGAAGACCCTGGAATGGGAGATAGCAATGTGGTAATATCTGCCTGGTACTGCACTCTAGGGTTTGAAGGGCTATGGGGAATTTTGGCAGAAGGATGCCGTCTCACTCCAGAACTTCCTCCCTCTGATGGTGGGAACAACATCGCTATACCAGTGCTCAGCCCACTGGGATGCTCTTTCTGGCCTGTGGAATTACAAGGGTAACACTGGGGCTCAGGAAAGTCCATTGTTCTTTCTTGTTGTGGGATGCTTGTTTTCCAGCTCTAACTGGCTAAGCTTGAAAGTCCCAGCTAAGCAATGACTCCCCCAAGGACTGATGCCTAGAGGCAGGGAGAAGGGAGCCACAGACCAGGTAAGAACCAACTAATGAGAATTAGACATTTATTGGGTTAAAGGTAAAACATTAGGAAACACTGCAGAATGTGAGATCTTTATACTAAGGTAAATATCCAAGAGGGACAATGGGCTAGAAAACTTCCATAATTTTGGAAACTAAGTATGGAGAAAGATGTTTTTCTGAATTCTAAGGCCTTCACTGAGAAAAGTTAGAGCAGCTAGAGGCAGTTGCCTCTTTCTTTAGAACAATATGCCATCCATCCACCACCCACCCACCCATCTATCCATCCATCCATCCAACTACCCACCCACTCACCCATCCATTCACTACCCACCTATCCATCCACAACCCACCCATCCATCCACAACCCACCCATCCATCCACCACCCACCCATATATCCATCATCCATCCATCCATCCATCCATCCATC
>CABHPP010128110.1:0-20114 GCA_902168425.1 Peromyscus attwateri
TTTCCCTAAAGATTTCAATGTATTTCTCTCTCCTCCACCTCTTTCTCTCTCCTCCACCTCTTCTTCACCCTCCTTCTCTTTTTCTTTTCTTCTTTGAGTTGATACTGTACCATCTCATGGATGATGTTGCTTCCTTGCATTTCTTTAAGTGCACTTACTGAACCTCAATAACCTTCTTCATAAGTTGCCTTATGAATTTCACCTACATTTGTGTCCTTTGATATAATTTGGACTATATCTATGAGATAACATTATGGCCTTTATTTTAAATAATGATGTATACTTTAAGGAATTCAAGGAAGAAAAAGCAGGTGGCCACATTTTGGCTTTTTATTCCTAAAAATATAAGTTATCTTGATGTTGTCAGTTGAATAATGTCTCACTTTTGTATTAGCTTATATGTCAAAATTGGACTTTGCAGATATGATTAAAATCATATGATTGGTAGTTTGTTTTTTTTTTAACCTAAATTGCTCCGTGGCACTTATGTAATGAGAGGGTTCATGTCACGAGAGCAAGAGATCAAATTAGCAATGTGCCAACAGAAGCAAAGATTGGTGTGATGTGTACACAAGCCAAGGAATCTGGCAGCCAACAGAATCTGGAAAAGGCAAAGGAAGGATTCTCCCTTATGCCGCCTCCATAAAAGTAATACCTGCTGCTGATGCGTTGATTTTATTCTCATTTCCTACTTCTTACTCCAGCAATGTAAGGCAATAAATTTGTATTTAAGCTACTTAATTTATGAAAGTTTGTTGCATATATATGTATGCATGTATATGTATATGAGATAAAAAGCTCATAGGAGAAAAATGTGTAATGGAATTTTTTCAAGATACTTTTTTCCCCCCAAATAGTAACAAGGATAAAACGATTAAAGTCACTGGGTAAAACTTTATAACATGTGAGTGCACTGCCTTTATGCGACTTTGCAATGTCCTTTTAAATTCCAACTTGGTTGACCTACCCATTCATAATGGTTATTGTCTTCCTCTAAATAACTGCTTTATTCACATAAGTCTTGGATAATTTGTGCTTTGATGAGACCAATTCTGTCTCTGCAGGTTTGATTTTGTATCATTTCATCTTAGTCTATTCTCTGTTGATTTAAAAATTGTCCTTAGAGGTCAAACCCATTCCCAATTTTTCTGGATGATTTGGTAGGAACTCATTCTGGATTCCACACACTAAGGCTACTCATGAAGAATATATTTAAAGAAATACATCATCCCATGAACTGAAAAGTCTCTTATTCAGCATACAAAACAGAAAAACTGGCAGCTACTTGTATCTAGGTGATGCTCAGAGGACAGAGTGCCAGTACCATTCATCTAGATGGAACTACACATCTCCCTACTACACATGTTATTTCTTATTGCAACAAGGAAATCAGCTTTAACATTAAAGAAGAGCAAGCTGATGTTTCTTACTTTCACCTCTGCAATAAACTACATACTTCTTTTTTTTTTGTATTGTAACAACTTAATTTTGATGTACAAATACTACATACATGTAAGGTGAGCGAATTTATGTTTCGATACATGTTGTGAGGTGATTTATACATTCTGGTTAATTAACATAGCTATCATACCTATATAGTTAGCATTTTGAGGAGAATTTATATGAGGAGAAATTATAGCAAAAGTCTTCAATGTCATAAATTACAGTGTTCTATTAACACTCCCTCGTATCACTGTGTGGTTGAACAACAGGGCACCCTATTTTATGAATTACAACTCCCTGAGACACTTACAGGAAAAACTGATGGAGCTGAACCAGAACGTAACTCCAAAGGTTTGTAATGTGCAACTGTACACATGTATATTTTCACTAGCAATACAGAATAACTCTATTTCTTCATTTTAACATTAAATTTTTTACATTTCTTTGTGTATTCTCTAAATTAAAACTGTGTTCTGTGAAAAATATATTGGCATTGAAATTTAATAATGTTAATTTTATTTAATGTGTGTGTGTGTGTGTGTGTGTGTGTGTGTGTTTGTGTGTGTGTGTGTGTGTGTGTGTGTGTGTGTGTGTAGAAGCCCTTGGAGGCCAGACACTTTGTATCTGTTAAGTTGACATTACAAGCAGCTATAAGCTGCATAACATGGGCCCTGGGAACCAATGGTGGGTCCTCTACAAGAGCAGTGCCTACTCTTAACCACTGAGCCACTCTTCAGCCCTGGCACTTAAAGGATTGTAAAGGGTAAAAATAAAAGTAGTTTTCACCAGAGAGTTTCTATGACTGCTGAAGTTTGAAAGAAGGCTAAAAGAATGTTTGAGTGTTCACGGAACATGAAGTAAAACATGTTACTGACTGAAGTTTCTACCTGGTTAAAACCTGGGATTGGAGGAAGGGTCTTAACACTGGGAAACTGGCAAAAGAGTTTGGAAATCAGAAGCTTGGTCTCAGAAGGGAAAATTACAGTCACAGGGGGTGGTTTTGTTTGTTTTGTTTCACAAAGCTTAACCTGGGAAAGAATCATGAAGGATGAGAACTCAAAGCAGGTGATGCTGTTTGAAGCAAGAGTCTGGGGTCATCACCATGGAGAGCACCCAGGAATGTGGTGCTATGTGGATCAACCTCAGGCACAGGGATTGTAGGTGGCTCAGAGTGAAAATGGTACCGAAAGTTGTCTATCACTGAAACATGGTTTCTCAGGGAGTTGTAACTGGACCATTGGTAGTCTAAAAGATATACAAATTCCTGGAACTGTTTACAAGATTTGTCCGGGTATGCTTGTATAGCATATCCCTCACACATAGATATTCCATAGTTTATGTAAAATTTTCACAGGGGCATGATGTACACATCAAGACTATTAATCAAAGTGAAAGAATAATGGATAATAACAAATGGTGAATAATAGAACAAAATTTTTTAAATCATTTTTCTAACTATATGTCCAGAGCAGTCATTTATGTTGAAAATGTAGTTCACTGCATCATTATTGTAAGTCTATAAATATACAGATGTGTCTGAGGTGGCTTTTAAAATTACAGATCTGTGAGATGGCACTTTGGTATCTGTAATGTTACAGCGTTCTTGACAACATGCAGCTCAGAGGAGAAAAGAACAGCAGCAATGACACCACTCAGTAGTTCATAAGAAACACAGAATTTATCCAACCTTGGTCTCAACAATTCTCGCTCGTATAGACCCTCCTCTTTCTCGATAATTGGACTCCCAGAGCTCTGCCCGGGGCCTAGCCGTGGATCTCTGCTTCCAGATCCCTCAGTCATTGGATGGGGTTTCTAGCACGACAATTAGGGTGTTTGGCCATCCAATCACCAGAGTGGGTCAGTTCAGGCTGTCTCTCGACCATTGCCAGCAGTCTATTGTGGGGGTATCTTTGTGGATTTCTGTGGACCTCTCTAGCACTTTGCTTCTTCCTATTCTCATGTGGTCTTCATTTATCATGGTCTCCTATTCCTGAGAATTGTTGAGACCAAGGTTGGATGAAGCACAGGGACAAATAGCCAAATGAATGGAAACACATGAACTATGAACCAATGGCTGAGGGGCCCCCAACTGGATCAGGCCCTCTGAATGGGTGAGACATTTGATTGGCTTGAACTGTTTGGGAGGCATCCAGGCAGTGGGACCAGGTCCTGTGCTCATTGCATGAGTTGGCTGTTTGAAACCTGGGGCTTATGCAGGGTCGCTTGGCTCGGCCTGGGAGGAGGGGACTGACCCTGCCTGGACTGAGTCTACCAGGTTGATCTCAGTCCTCAGGGGAGGCTTTTCCCTAGAGGAGGTGGGAATGGGGGGTGTGCTGGGGGGAAGGGGAGGGGGGCGGGAGGGGTGAGAACAAGGGAATCTGTGGCTGATATGTAGAACTGAATGGTATTGTAAAATAAAAAAAATAAAAATAAAAAAATAAAAAAAAGAAACACAGAATTTGTGAAGAAACGCAATCCCCAGGCCTCACACATCAGAATCTATATTTAAAATAATTCTTATGTGTTTTGTATGTGAACCATGCTTGTGCATGATTCCAAGAGTGAAAAGTGACCCAGTAGGTTATAGAAACATGTATACCTCTGCTTGATTACCTATCATTTCCCCCTAATATAAAGGAATTCTAATTATGACAATATTTTATTCAGTATTGGTAGTTGTTTCAAAGCAATTTGCTAATATTTTATGTTTGACTATATATGAGAATAAACTATAGCTTCTAAGAAAAACAGCATTATGAATTAATTTCATTCGAGGAGATGAATATACACACGCACTGGATTATTCTTATTAGGTGCAAGCTGGGAAAGAGACACATCCAGATAACAAGGCTTTTCTAGTGTTAGAACTTGTGAACCTCTTACAAAGACACTTTGGCTTTTATGTGATTCTCTCAGGAGCATCTTGAACCTTTAGAATAGCTTTGTCTGTGCCTCAATAACTGTCTGTTTGTTCCTTGTCAGGGCATCCCTTCCCAGGACATAAGTGATATGCTGTCCAACTCACCAAGGGAAAATGAAACAGAGGCAAGAACAGGTCTGGATAGGCTCAGTTCGCTGTGGTTTTCCCAAGGGGTTCTTCATTTTTGGTCTCCAGCCTCATTCAAAAGGCATCTTATACTTCAGTTTTCTTCTTTTCCATGGTTAGAACCAAAAAACTCCAGGAAGAAAAAGCACAGGTTTTCCTGCCATGCACTTTTCTACTTAGGATTTGAAATTGCTCAATTATCAATCAAGAAACAACGGTTTTCCCCCTTTCTCCTCTAAGCCTCTTGGCTTTCTTCCCCAGGCATCTAACATTAAATGCATGGATTTAGCTAGTCTCTGAATTTTATAATTCCCACTCTCCTTTTGCAACAGATTCAAAGCTGCTTCTTACTAAAGGCCCTTTCTGAAACATTGGAAAATAGTAATTTCCAAATATAACTTTCCACAGTGACTCCTGAGTAGGTAGGTGCTCATCCAAGCTGCTTTGTGACCCAGTCGCTACACCCACATGAAGGAAAATATAATTTTATAGTCATGAAAATAAGTTCTCAAAACCCACAAATTAGTTGGAAACTAGCTAAGGTGCTGTTCTGGAGCTATTTTCTCGGAACCGAAATTTCTCTTCTATAGAAGGAGGAAAGCTAAGAAAGTATCAGGACACAGGAGACCCCTTCCTGAAGTTTTGTAAGTAATGGGCAGTTGCTGGGGAAGAGGGGACTTCAGCATAACTGCCTACAAGTTGAGCAGGAAGCTTCAGAGAAGCAACTTTCACAAGTTCCTACCAGTTGGGTACAGCTGTCTCTGAGTGACTCATGCTCTGTTAAGTAACCCCAGGGACTCACTGGTTCACAAGCTATATTTGGATGGAATCATTTCTTTGTTCTCTGGTAGTGTTCTATGTAGGGGGGGATAGACATTTGTTCACCTTCCTTAGGAAAACTCGCACAACAATTGCTTGTACTAATTCATTAAACTTTTCATCATCTTCTTTTAAAATGTCATTGTTGCTAATTTTGATAGGTAGAATAATATCTCCCACAAACACGTCTGCGTCCTAACCTCAAGCACTAGACAATGTGCTGACTTCCATGGAAAAAGGGACTCTCCTGACAGGACCAAGCTAAAAGTCTTGAGATGGGAGTGAGCCTAGGCTATCAAGATGGGAAACTCAAAGGGTGCTTACAAGAATAAGGCCAAAGGACCCAAATGAGAAGCAGGTATGAGGATGGAAGCAAGAGTTTGGAGTGGTGGAGGAAGGAGCCATAGCCAAGAAATGCAGGAAGACTTTGTGACCTGAAAGGTACCCAGAATGAAATAGCTTTGCTGAAACCTTAACTTTAGTTTCTAGAAACTTATTTTTATGCTTCAACTTTAAAAACTATAAAAAACTTTAAAAAAAACTTGTGAAATTTATTTTTGTTTTTGTTTTGAGACAGTGTCTCACTATGTAGCCATGGGTGACATGGAACTCACTAAGTAGACTTAGCTGGCTCAGAATTCAGAGATCTGCTTGCCTCTGTTTCTAGAGTGCTGGAATTAAAGGTGTACACCACCAGGCTTGGTAAATTTAAGTTGTTTAAAGCCACTAAATTTGTGGTAATCTTTCTATGGCAACCATAAGAAAACAGTCACCATTCTATGGACATCTTATTTGTTATTGTAGAATTAATTTTATGTAACTGCTCTAGCCATCACTATCAAAACAATAAGTTGTAATTCTCTAATTTTTATTTACTTCTTTGTCTTTTACACTCTAAGTGCTACCACTATCGTTGCAGTGGATGTTTAGAAGTGTAGGAAAGGTTTTAAAGGCTGAGAGATTATCATTTGGGAGGTCATGTCCTCCTTTTTGCTTCTGGGGGAGAGCTTCACAGTTAAACAGCATTTTCTAGTAATGTTTGTGGTTACCATTTTATCCTGGGAGTCAGATGTGTATAAAGTCCTATTTTTACCCTTTTCATTTATAATTCTAGATATGTTTTTCTAGTCTTTGGATTTTGTATACTTATAGTAGGTATCACATGGGATTATGAAGATTGTCTGAAATAAAAATGAATGTAAATGCTTATAGGGTTCTCACTACATGGTGACTGCTGTGTATGCAATGAATGCTACTCACTAGGGTTAAGACTGCAGTAGATATGGACATGGCCCACATGTTTATTTGTTATGATTGCCTCCTGACACATTATGGGTAAACCTTCATAATTTAGATAATAGTCAACCTGTACTCATTCATCAACCAGATGAAAAGAATTCTCCAAAGGAGAGAAGGGTATCTTAGAGGTATTTACTCTTACTTAAAAACTCTGTCTCTCTTAGGAGTGAGATGTGTTCACAGCTCTGGCTACATGGGACAAAGAACTGCCACAGCACAACATGCTGATGTGTGCTTAATGTGTGAGATGTGACTCTTAAACTGATCTTAATCTCCAAGCAAAAAATGGCCTTCTTGAGTTCATCACAGAAAATTGAAGTTGTGGATGGAAAATAGTTTCAGCATTAGATATAATTATGCTGTTTGCCAATTGAAACCTACTGGCTGATTTCAAGAGCATTTTTCTATTTTTCTCATATCTGAGATAGAGAGGCAATACTTCATTAGCCCACAATACATTTCCTATTGTTCTCCTAGTTTGTAAAGTGTAGGCATGGAGACCCACATACAAGATAGGTGACATAAAGAAAAGAAGGAAGGCATCATAAACATGCTCAATCCTAGTCTCCCTATGCAGGAAGTGCTGGCAGCTCCAACTAGATGCCCATGCACACTAAATCCCATTGTTACTCTTTTATGATGCCATAATTCTAGTGAAATTGTAGAATGGCTCTGGATTGGGATTATGCCATGTTATTTTTTTTGCGGGGAGGGTTGTTTAGAGACAGGGTTTCTCTGTGTAGTTTTGGTTCCTGTCCTGGATCTTGCTCTGTAGACCAGGCTGGCCTCAAACTCACAGAGATCTGCCTGGCTTTGCCTCCCGAGTGCTGGGATTAAAGGTATGCGCACTGCCGCCTGGCTATCCCATGTTTTTATCCCACTTTTATCATCACATATTTTATGTCACAACATAATAATTTTAACAAATAAACAGAACATTATCTCCTTTGTTGTGGAGAAAGTTAACCACAAATAGTTTAAGTAATTTGTCCTAAGTCTACAGAGTAAAAGGTGACAAACCAGGACTCACATTCAAGTTGTTTTACCTATGTGATCTGTTCTCTTTCCTCCTCTTCCTCTTTTATCTCTGTTTACTTCTCCTCTTCCCTTTTCTCCTCTT
This sequence comes from Peromyscus attwateri, assembly GCA_902168425.1. Taxonomy (NCBI): domain Eukaryota; kingdom Metazoa; phylum Chordata; class Mammalia; order Rodentia; family Cricetidae; genus Peromyscus; species Peromyscus attwateri. Next base: position 7,728 of record CABHPP010128110.1, read on the forward strand.
TCTATTCCTTTCTTCCTCCACATCATCCTCTTCCCCTATCTCCTTCCTCCTTTCTTCTCCTCTTTCTTAGAATATTAACTGTACAGAAAACAATGGGTTTCACAGTGAAGTTTTCATATGTGTACATAACATATTTTGATCATATTCACTATTTTATTACTCTCCCTTGTCCCTGTCCTCTCTTACTCTTTCTTTCTTCCTCCAAGAGTCCTCTCCCCTACTTTCAGGGTGATTTGTGTTCTTAAACCTCAGTCTATGCCCTTGTCACATCCTTAGACTTGCAAAACTGACTTCATGACTTGTGGGAACACAACCCATGGGAGAGGAAGGTTCTGGGCTCAGCTGTTATGGACTTTCAGATACCTCTTCTGATTCCCAATAGTGACAGAGATGCTGGCTCTAAGAAACAACACCACCAAGATCAAAGAACAGAGAAAGAGGGAATCATGCAAGGAAGAGGCTGATGCAAATGTCCAACCTACTGAATCTCAAACAGAACTAATTGTCAGTATCAATGCTTCACTGAGTCCCCACTGACTGGACCGACATCTCAATAGAACCAGGTAGTCATTAGCAGAACCATGTACCCACTTGCCATTTTTCTGTACCAACAAGAAAGCATCTAGTTAGGACTGGAGATTGCTGAAGAATTATAATCATGGTTTTAACCAGCATCCTGAAGAGTGGGACAATGTCAATTAGTGACTTTCCATCCTGGCTGCACATTAGAATCACCCTGGGAGACTTATGCCTTGACACTGCCCACAGATGATCTAATTTAATTGGAGCCTGAGAATAAATAGTTTTGTAAGTTCTCCATTTGAGTCCAGTTTGAGCATATAGGTATGAATCATTCTGATGAGTCTTTTTTGTTTGTTTGTTTGTTTGTTTCTTTGGAAGGAGAGGGTCTTCCCCTAGCAGCACTGTCTGGAAACAAAAATCTTAGTGGCAATTCCTACTAGGAGGTTGGATTAGGGCACTTTCATTCTGTTGTATCTGTATCATATCTGTGTAGCCCCCATATACTGGGCTTTCCTATAACACAGAAGAAATCACCTTGGAATGGTGTGAGTAAACACGCATTTCTGGAACAAAGCATTACAAGTTTGTAGAATGGATGCAAGGAGAAAAGGACTATTCTGTTTTCTTTAGACTCTCATGTATTTAGTTTTCTATTATAGAAATGAACCAGAAGTGTTATTCTTTTTGAATCAATATTAACTTCTCTATAACTTGTGAATATTACATTATCCCAAACATTGTATAGAATGCATCTTACAATGTAAATACAATCAAGTCAACTAATATTATTGAAGGTCTACTCTATGCCACACTGAAGTAAAGGCTTTGGATAGACACATGAGTAATACAAATTAAGTGTGTTCCCAAGCTTCATTGTGATATAAGTAGAAACAAGTAATATTCAAAGAAAGCACAGACATTATTGAATTTTAATGGAGGTGTCTGTGTGCTCAATTAGGGTGAAGGAAAGCAGCTTTTGTACCATGAGAGACCTGAGATAGCTTTTAGTGGTCAGAGTGAAACCTCAGCACAAATTTCATTTTCTTAGTGTTCCTTTGTATGACTCAAGGACTTGCTGCACCTGAAACTGCTGCTTTTACTGAGCAGAATATTTGAGCACAGAGGGTCCTTATAATACCATTTCCTCTTTCCATGATCTGCTTGCCTATACACCCAAACAAACATTCTTGACTCTCTGCATTGTGTTCTGGTCTTTGTCACATTTATTCACGTTGATCATCACTACTAACATCATTTTCATTATTGTAATAATCAGCACTCATAATATAGGCCAGATACCTGCTAAGCACTCTGTATATATTCACCGATTCATTTATTGACCACTCAGAGGTAGCTATTGTTTTATTTCAGAGATTGATCCTAATGGAATAAAAATTTGGTGGCATACTAAAGTTAAGGTCATTGAGCTATCAAGTAGCTGAGCACGAGTTTAAGACAAAGCAATTTTGTTTGAAAATCTATGCATTTAAACTTTATCCTATTTTGACTTTATTCACATTAGAAGTGGTGTAGCAAACCTGGCAAGGACTTCATTTATTCTAACAGAAACATAAGCAAAGCCTAATACATTTCTGATGGTGAGTCTCAAGGCTGGAGCTTAGCTCCTATGCACAGATCCTTTCTGTTTTCTTTGAGGAGCCATTTAGCTGGCATCTTGTTTTTGAACATAGGCTTTGAGCTCATGCTCTGTGTTAAACAAGCCCTGATCATTGAAATCATTTTGTTCTTAGAACAAAGTGGCCATAATTTCATGTAGGAGTTGTCTTCTCTCATTGTCACAAGCAAGCGGTTGCCTTGGTAACAACATTTGAAAAGGCCAAAGACCCTGGAAACTTCTGTCAAAACCCACTAAAATGCATGGAGAGGTTCTACTTCAGCTGAGCCTCTGCTAACCACTTTGCCAGCCTCCACTGAGCCCCCTGTGGCCATGGCAGAGGGCGTGCGAGCAGAGGGTGTTAGATTGAAGCTTTGTCTGAGCCAATTATTAGGGAATGTGTAAGTTGGAAGGATTCTAGGGGACAGTGGGTTTAAAAGTCTCTTCTGGGAGACCCCAGAAAGGTGGAAGCTCCTTCCTTTAGCAGAAGTCCCTTACATTTTGGTTGGATCTGATGACTGCCTTTCTTTCATTAATTCAGAAGGAATTTCTTCTTGTCTTTTTTCATTTGTTCCTTTTATTGAATGAAAATATTCTTTTCTCTTATACTATATCCTTATTATAGTTTCCCTTCCATATACTCCTCACAGTTTCTCCCCATGTCCCCTCCCCTCCAGATCCACTCCCTTTCTGTCTGTTATCAGAAAAGAATAGGCTTCTAAGAGATAACAACCAAACATGACAAAATACAATACAATAAGATAAAGCAAAAATATTGAAGTTGGACATGGCAACCCAACTGGAGGAAAAGAGTCCCAAGAGTAGGTACATGAGTTAGAGACCCACTTGTTCTCACAGTCAAGAGTCTATAAAATACTAAGCTAAAAACTATGATATATGCACAGATGACCTGGTGCAGACCCATGTAGGCCCCATGTCTGCTCTTCAGTCTCTGTAAGCTCACATGTACCTTGCTTAGTTGATTCAGAGGACATTGTTCTCCTGGTGTCATCCATCCCCTCTGTATCCCCTACTCCTGCTATCTTTTCTTCTGCAGGGCTGAAGAGGGGAGGGATTCGATGGAGACCTCTCATTTAGATTCTCTCTCTGCCTTCTCTAGTTGCATCTTGATTCCCTGTCAGTCATATGTTTTAAAAATGAGACAGCTTCTTCAGAGTTCCCCTCTAGAACTTTTGGTTTTGTTTCTATATTTATTGTAAAATATGATTCTCATTACACATAGTTCATACCAGTCAGAGTATGATACGATCATTACTACTCAAAATTTGGATATTATTATCCTACATGTAGTCTAAGAATTAATTATGTCTTTCATGGGCACATTGCAAGAAGTGAGGAATAGTTTGATCTATTTCACTCATTTATGACCAGAGAGTCATATTTTCTATAACACTGAAAAGAGGTATGAAGGTTATTTTGTTGAAACATAAATTAAAATGACATTTATGCTTCCATTTGTCAGTGTGTTTTATATAAACTATATTGACATACATACTAAAAAGCATGCTTGGTGGTTACAGGCTTGCTCCTCTGATTAAACAGACACTCTGTCACTGGCTGCAGGAACAAGTGTGCTTGCATGTCACTGACAGCACAGGTCTAAACTGTCAATGAAGGAAATAGGAAGAAGGCAGGGTGGTATTTGGCTTTGAATTTCAGGCTCAGTAGGGTGACTTTTTCTTTGCATCTCCAAAAGGAACCTAAGAAGAGAGAGTGGAGAAGAGGCCATGTGGAGTTTCTTCTCTCCACCAGAGTTGGAGATTAGGATGTGGAACTGAAGTGCCTTCCTTTCTTTCTTGAGGTATATCTCACAGTGTGGGAGGAAAAAGAACATTCAACTAGAATTAGACATAATTGAGTCTGAACTCTGGCTTTAACATGTACTACCTATGATCCATCTTGAGAAAAAAATGTATGAATGACAGTATCACATGCAGAATGGTGAGGATAAGCATCTTAAAATATGGTATTTGCTGGGTGGGGGTGACACACTCCTTTAATCACAGCACTTGGGAGGCAGACCTAGGCAGATCTCTGTGAGTTGGAGGCCAGCCTGGTCTACAGAGGGAGATCCAGGACAGGCACCAAAACTACACAGAGAAACCCTATCTCAAAAAACCAAACAAAAATAAAAATAAAAAAAACAAATAAAATATAGTGTTTGTACCAATATGAAGTAATATACATAAAATTTGACAGGTCCAAGTAGTTACTCTATAGAAAGCAACTTCCTTTCCTTTAAGAATTCTTGTCTGAGGGGTGGAGAGATGGTTCAGTGGTTAGCACAATTGCTGTTGCTATGCAATCATGAGAACTGGATCACAGCATGTAGCTGAAAGTTTTCCTGTGTCCTGCCCAGTCCACAGCTGCTCAGACCCAAATAAATACACACGGACTTATATTATTTTTAAACTATGGCCATGGTGTAGATGTAATTCTGAACAGTTTTATTAAATAAAAAACACAGAGCCAAATGCAGAGTTAAAAGCCCCAGAGGTCAGAGAGCAGTAGCTAAGAGCTGAGACCAAGACTGCCTTCTTACCCCTCGCTGCCACTGCCGTCCATCTCCTGAGAAAGAGACCACTTCCCGTGTGTCTGTCTTTTTATTGACTTTCTGTTCTGCATTCTCATTGGTTGTAAACCCAACCACATGATCTCCTCATCACTGCCTGTCTGTACAGACCTCCAGGTCTCTATGGTTGGTATTGGGATTAAAGGCGTGTGTCTCCAAGCTGGCTATGTCCTTGAACACACAGACTCTGCCTGCCATGTGATCATATTAAGGACGTGTGCTATCACTGCCAGACTTCTGCTATGGCTTGTTATTAGCTCTGACCCCCAGGCAACTTTATTTATTAACATACAAATAAAATCACATTTCAGCACAAATAAATTATCACCATACCATGGTAGGCTTCTTGCTAGCTAACTTTTATATCTTAAATTAACCCATTTCTATAAATCTATACTTTGCCATGTGGCTTGTGGTTTCCTGGTACTTTATATCTTTATATATTCTGGTGGCTAGCAGCATCTTCTTTGTTCTACCTTTCTTCCTTCTCCTCTCTAATTAGAATGTCCTGCCTAACCTTATTCTGCCTTACCATTGACCAAACAGCTTTATTTATCAACCAGAGCAACACATATTCATAACATACAGAACGACATCACCCATCATCAGCACCCATGCAAAAAGCTGGTGTTCCAGAAACATCTGTAACTCTAGCACCCAAGGATCTGATATCGTCCTTGGCATCCACATGTACATAAGTATGGTTACATGCACACACCAATGCACATACACTCCTGGACACACACACTTACACACATACACACACACACACACAAATAAATCTTTAAAAAAGAGCTTTAATAAAAGTTATTGTCTGAGATAAGTCAAGTACCAATTTGAAAATCAAGGCCACTTTTGAATAGTAAAGTATTGTCCCATGAATCAGTGTTAACTAGAACAGATTCAGGTCCTAAATTAGACAGAGAGAAATGCTTTTTACTGCTTTATTCATGATAAGCTTCTATCAAGTGGAGAGGACAAAGTCTTATAGGAGAAAAGATGTTAGAGCAGTACAAGGGAGAAAACTATTTTGAGTAATTTGAGAGTGTGTTCTAGAATGATATCTCATTGAAGCTAACCCTTAGAAATCAATAGTAGTTTGATTGGCAGAAATTGCAAGGAGTCAGAATCCCAGGTGGTAGTAGAGGGAATGAAGATGGAGGGGAAAGAGGGAGAGTAAGACTGCACACATGTCTAGGCAGTCATGCTTGCTGTGTTATTGAATCTTTCTGGTGAGTCATTTTATCAAATGCTTTATAATCCAGACACACAGAAATACTTTGATGATATTCTGAGAGCCTTCACTTTTTCCTTCTCATTTTTTCCCCTTGCTTTTGATTAAACCAGTTTTGGTGAGTTGAAGTCAAGGGCTCTTTATGTGAAATTATTGTATGCATTCTCTTCCTTTTCTTTTGCCCTGTCAAATAGATTGAGAATATTTGCAGCTGTGAAGGTTGGGAGTATTGTCTCAGGGGAATGGAACAAAAAACAAAACAAAACAAAACCCTCTGCAGCATGAACTTATCCAATACTGCACAGGCCACATCTTTCAGTAATATATAATTATACAAAAATATTCTTCTTGGAAAGAGGACTCTCAACAAACAAGCTTCCTTGGCCCTTTACAGGGAGAGCCCTCACAGAGAGGATTCAGCTGGATGCTCTGTTAAGGTCTCATGTATCTATAAATGCTAATACTGTGATGTTCAAGCCTCAGTTTATAAATAGCAATTATATTTGGAAATAGTGGAAAGGGAATTCTTTTTCTTGGATGGCAAATACAGCTGGAAACTCTTAGCACTAATACATATTACTGAAAACATTATTGCCTACTGTCATCTCTATTACTTTATCTATTGCACATCTGATGTTCACTAAACAAAGCCATGACCTCATGAGATAAACCTGCCTTAGAACAGAATGTAAACACCAATCTTTTGAGTAGATGATTGAGGTATTATTCGCTATTAAAGGCAGAAGAATGTAGTCATCTACCCAAAGCACCAAGAAAGCCCTGATAGGGAGCTGGAGAGGAAGCAAAACCGCTGTATTTTGCTTGTGTTTGCTGAAGCCCTTATTGGCATCCCAGAAAATTAGATTTTTTATGTTTTATTATCTTTATTTTACATGCATGTGTGTTTTGCCTGTATGTACATCTGTGCACCACCTGTGTGCCTTGTGTCCACAGAGTCCTGAAGCAGGCATTGGCTCCCTTGGAGTTACACTATGTGGGTCCTGGGAGTTTAACCTGGTTCCTCTGAAAGAGCAGCCAGTGCTCTTAAATGCTGAGCCATCTCTCCAGCCCTCAAGTTAGGTCTTCAGTTTTAGGAGGCAGTTCAGCAAGACTAGGAAGCATGGTCAGTAACTGTGGAAGCCATCTCAACAATCTGGCGCTTTGATGCTTTGAATAGCAACTGGATTACAGTGAGTTTGAGACGCTGTATGTTTGATCTCTATTGAGAACCCAGCTGACTTGATGACTAGGTAATTCCCTATTTTATACAATCTAAGGCTTATGTTCAGGAACTTAAAAATATTTCATTTTTAAAGCTTTTATTGTGTATGTGTTTGGTGTATTTACACGTATTTTGTGTGTATTTGTATGCACAAGAGCACACACATGTATGAGTGCATGCAGGAGGTCTGAGGTCAGTGCTTCCCCTGGGTCTCTCCTCCTCATGGTTGTGAGTCAGGGTCTCTTTCTGAATCCCCTTCCCCACAGCTAGACTGGCTGGCCAGCAAGCTCCAGGAAATCTACTTGCCTCTCCTTCCCACAACACCTGCCACTATTATTGTTGTTACACATGTATATCACAGAGCCTGGCTTTTTACATGGGTATTAGACAGGTACTTTAACCACTGAGACATCTCCCTAGCCCTTTGAATCTAGGATTTATTACTGGATGTTTCTGAGCCACAATATGATCCTGGATGAAAATGGTCATCCTTTCTCATGTCTATGGTGATGTCTTTTTTTTTCTTTCTGTGCTTGCTAATATACCATTTTTGTAATCAGGGAGACACTCATTTAAGACACATAGTTAGATATGTAACATTAAGATATAATCATAAACACAATAGTCATATCCTCAGGGAACTTACTGTGGAAAGCTTTGTCAAAGGAAATTCATGTATTTATAATCTAGAGAGTTTTAGGCTGCTTGGCAAAACATCTGAGATGTGTGCAATTTGGATGGAGGAATGAAATTATATCTAAAATGTGCACTTATATAAAGAAACAATACAATGAATGTCAGAATTCTTCTCTTTTCCTTATTTAAAATAATTCCGCTGATCATTAGTTGCCATAGAATTAAAAGATAAGCACTGAGTTACCATGCAATTTATCTTCTGGGGAAGCAATGCATTGCTCCTGTTCCTTAAGACATGATGGAATTTCTTAAAAATATTTCAATGCTTTATATAGATGTGTAAAGTATTTTGTTCCCCAGAGGCTCAATGAGTTCAAAGATAACAGAGATGAAATGGCAAGAAGTTAAGTTTGTCTTGTATGCAGGCAAGAAGAGGCATCTGAAACTGGGAGAAGCTAAGCATGGAAATTGTATTGTATATTACCTTTATAGCAGCCTCTATGAAGCTGACACCACATTTCTAATAATTAATAATGTGATTTTTACATTGAAAATCATTACTGATGGTGAACTCTTAAAAATTCATATCCAAACAAAATTAAGGAATAGATTTTTAGAATCATGACTCATTTCTACTTCAGAGCAAATGAGGTAAAAGGTGGAGCAACAAACACAAAGAAACCTGGGGGCTGAACAGCAGGCAGCTGCAGAATTGTATAGAAACTGTGAGGCAAGTCCATAATTCAGGAAAGGAGGTGAAAATCATGATCAGACTAAAGCAAATCCAATAGAAGAGCTGAAGCCAACAGGGGCATGGACACCAGTGAATGCATGGAGTGTGTTTTGAGAAGAGTGTCATCCAGTAGTTCAATGCTGTGTTCTCCAGTGCAGTGTCAGGGAATGAAGAAAGCACTGAGACTTGGAATCAGGAGGATAATTTTATTTTCATAGATGAATTTAGCAAGATAATTTTGAATGAATTATATTTGTTTCAGGCAAATACTCTGGGTGTGGTATAGAAAATAGGTTAAACTAGATCAAGACCAGAAGCTTCTAAAGAAGTGGACCTCCTCTTACCCTTCCTTATGGGGAAGAAAATGTAATTACTTTTGCTCCATCCTCCAGAAATGAGGACCCAAGATCTTTCTGTTCAGAGTGCCAGGACCTTTATGATAATGTGTTAACAGTGCCTGGACTGGGGAACTGTTCTGTTACAAGAATGCTAGTGAGCAATGTGCTTGCCTTCTGAAGTGTGTGCTCTAAGGCTCAGGCTAAGGTCAGGCTCAAACATTGCTGTATTTATTTCTAAAGCAATTATTCTATAACGCAAACATGTAAATTTATCATGTCATTATGACAGATGTAGTGGAAAGGAAACATAGCCTTCTATTACCTCCCACTCCCACAGATGACTTCTCATGGCCCTATGTCTGGCTTCATGACAAGCTTCTACATAAGGATGAAATGATGTATGTAAAGCATTTCTACCAACTCCCGACACACATAAACATGCACATTAACAGATGTTAGTGGTTATTGTCACTTGCATCAGCATCATCATTCTGGCTTCAAGTCTACAATGAAATGTGAGAGCATGTGGAAACAATGTCATAAACATATCAGAAAGTATATGGAAGAGGAGGTGCACTATACTGCTCAGTTGCCAGACCACATGGCCCAGCATTTTGAAAACCCTAGTATCTCTGCCTTCTCATGATTATCAATTAAAGATAGTTTACCATCTATTCCAGGGACAAAACCAGAGTGGTGTATAAACTTTGGATAGTGGTTGGGTTGCAGTTTGCACTTCAAATATCACCACAAACCGCATACTCCTGCTTCAGTGACACTAAGGTCCTTTACCACAAAAATTTCTCCTGGTAATATTGCCAATGCTATGACCTTGTGAAACACCCTTCACATGACAGAATGACACTTTATCTCTCCCTTTGTGGTGTTGTTATCTATGCCTTCCTTGAAAATACTAGCAAAAGTCTCAGTACTTTTCTCAGTTTAAAAACAGGTGTTTATTGTTTATGAGTTGGCCACTTATCTGTTGCCAAGGTGGGTACATTCTGAGTTGTCATATGATGGGTTCCAGTGTTTGGGAGGAATCCAGATAGTTACAAGGTATGAACTAAGGATCAAGTGTTAAATTTTAATGGGGATAAGGAAAACTTAAGGGCCAGGATACAGAAGAAAAAGAAAGATACAACTCTTTTGGTTGTCCTATAGAGGGAGGTAGGGTCAGAGAATTCTACTGGGCATACAGGCCTATGCTTCTACAGAGGGTTCCTTTTCCACTACCAATTTCTCTTTTAGAGGGCAAAACTGAAACAGATTCTTCAATAGAGGAATAATTAGATTGTCTAGCTGCCATCCAGTTTGGATGTGTTAACTACTGAAGGGGAAAGTTCAGTTCCTGAACTGAACTCTGGCTCATGGGAAGATTTTTCTGGGAAGAGAGGCTTCTGGTTCTATAAAAAGGTCAGTTGGATTGTAATCCCTAATTCCGATGAAGAGGCAAGTAGTTTGTTTTGATTGGTTTCACTTTTGGGAAATTTTCTCATTGTATCTATATAATGTATACTAGTGACTAAGCAATGATATATATTCAATAAATAGTCTAACCCATAAAGGGATGGATATCTGAAAAAAATAGTAAAGGAGCCCAGAGACCATGTGCAAATTAGTTTACCATTATCATAATTCCAAGAACATACTCTTGGGCAATACAGTTATTAATTTATATGTTTGGAGGGATTAGTTTATGTTATATAATATAAACATTTGTGACATATTCTAGTTTCTCAGGAACTTATGGATATCAATTCATTGGCATCCTATCAGCCATGTTGTGATATTTCAAATCTCTGAAAAGTTATAGCCTGTATTTACCTCAAAGAAACTCACACTTTCAAGAAAACACAATACACACAACGCAAAATAAAAAGAGTGTATGGAAACCACCATTTAGTCTCTGTACATTGTCTGTTTAGACACTGTAATCTCTTTGGCTCCCAGATCCTTCTGTAGATGGAGGAATTTGTAGGTAGGAAATCATTTGCCTAAGAAAACCTCAGACATTGTTCTCATCCTATGCCTCATCTCACCAATAACTAACACACCTCAGGGATTGGTAGAAACCTGAGGATAAATATATTGCTTCCACCCTCAGCAGAGTCTCTTAATCAAAGTAAAATATCAGAGCTTTTCAGATCTACTAGCAGGGCAGGCCAGAGCCAAACCAGCATTGTGAAGGAATAGAAGGTGGGATGATAGCAATTGGAAGAACCTGAAGAGAAAAGAATCTGTGTTGAAGGAAGAAGGTAGAGAAGCTGCAAGTGGGACTGTATTTGGTGAAGCTGCATGGTCTCCAAGGAGGCAATTATGATGATCAACCCAAACAGAGAAGGCTTATAAGATGTTTTATGGACAGCTAGGGACAGAAAATAGTTAAAGGTTGAAGTTAAACTATATCTTCTTTCTCTTTATTTTAATTTTTTTCAATGCATTCTGACTGCAGTTTCTTCTTCCTTCACTCCTCCCAGAACCCTTACCTCCTCTTTCCCCAAGATCCACTCCTCTTCTGCTTCCCTTCAGAAGAGAGGTCTCCTAGAGATATCAACTCAATGTGGAACAATAAGATACAATAAGACTAGGCACAAGCCCTCACATCAAGGCTGGAAAAGGCAACCTAGTAGGAAGAAAAGGGTTCCAAGAGCAGGCAAAAGAGTCAGAGACATCCCCACTCCCACTGTCAGGAGTCCCACAAAAATAATGAGCCAACAACCAACATATATGTAGAGAACCTAGTACAGACCTATTTAGGCTCTGTGAATGCTGTTTCAGTCTCTGTGATCCCATTTGAGCCCTGCTAAGTAGATTCTGTAGGCTATGCTTCTGCTGTCCTTAACCTGTCTGGCTCTTTCAATTTTTCTTCTCAGTATACCAAGTTCCGAGAGGAGGGACCTAATGGGAATCTCCAATTTGGGTTCCTAATTTTGGCTATGAGAGTCTTCATCCTCTCCCATCAGATGGTGGCAGAAACCTTTCTGATGTGGATTGGGCAAAGCACCAATCTATGAGTATGCCAGAATATTATTAGGAATCATTTTATTGACTTCATTTTTCAATCCTAGATCTCTGGCTATCCAGCCTCCAGTTCCTAGCCATCCAAGCAGTGTTGCCATTGTTCCTTGAATAAACATTCTTTCTAGGAATGCCCTGTTTACCCTCCCTTTTCAAATGATCTTGTTTACCACAACCAAAACATCTGACATTTTTCCTCAAAGCTTTTGAAGTTACTTCTCCTATCCACATATAATCATGGTCATGAGACTTAATTGTGCCCCTGATCTAATCCTCCAAGGGTGCTGATCTTGCCTTTAATGGTCTGATTATTCTTTTGCATGCTGCATTTGCATTCTCAAAAACCAAAGATTCAATTATTATCTGTTTATCTTCTGAATTTGGTATCATTCTATTTACTGCTGAAGACAGCCTTTGTAAGAAATCTGTGAAGGATTCTCTGGGGGCCCTGTATAACTTTTGTGAATGATTCA